>ONZH01025154.1:0-127126 GCA_900303285.1 Rhinella marina | reverse complement strand
CATCTACGTCTGCCTTTGGAGTAATTGTCCGACCCTGCCAAAAATCTGTACGGCCAGCTTAAAGGGCCCCCGTACACATTAGAGCATTGGTGGGAGAGTGGACCATTTTTGGGGGAGAAAATGATTGGGTGTATCAAATTTTAACGCCCAATCCTTTTGTTCTTCCACGAGATAAGCCGCCACCAGAGGTGTCTGTCATTGGCTCGCTCCCCATCGATAACATGACCCAAGGTTGAATGCGTATGGTAGAGAAGCTAGAGAGCTATGGAAGATGTATGGGCCCCTTAAGAGGTTAGGGGTGAACCGGTTTGGTAACTGTCATGAACTAATGATATTTTTGCAAAAAATTGGGGCAGTGTGGATCTGGGTTTTGCAAGGTGTGTAAGGATAGATCATGGGCGGATTGGAAACTTAAAGTGGCCCTGGGAAAAATACTAAAAAGTGGCCCCGTTTTGTAGTCGGGTCCAAATTGATGAAAGGCAGGGCTAACACAAGTATGCGGGTCCAGAAGTACCATATTGTGGTACATTATACCACAGGGACTCCCTACTTGAGGCCAAAGCAAGAAGTAGATTCAAAAGGGATCAGAAATATAAAGGAAGGACTAAGGAAATACATTCTACATTTTTCAAAATATTTTCTGAATATTTTTTATAATTGCATGTAATTAAAAATGTAACTTATCCACTGAACTATTCAATAAAATTTATCTATACAGCGCCACCTGCTGTTTGTCCATTTCCTTATTTCTTGTCCACCTCACTGAGGTGGTCGCACATGCTCAATTTAAATCTTCTGCTAGAAGCTGGAGCCTGAAAAAGGGCACGCCTCTGAGGTTCCAGCCTGAAGAGAATGTAGCATAGCAATCAGAGCAATGAATGAGGAGATCTCTAGATCCATGTGAGGTACAGGGCTGGTTCTAGCTTTGTTAGAAAGGTATTGTCATGTAGTATAAGACTTTTGGAATAACTCCTTCTCATTCCTGCTAGATCTACTTATGGTTTTGGCCGAAAAACCTATAGGAAAATCTTTCTCAAAACCTCCTCCGAAAAACCTCAGTGTGAAGCTGCCCTAACAGTGTTTAGGCTGTTTGTCTCTCGGATTGAAATAAACCGCAGTAATAAACAGCATTTACAGAATCCCATTATGAGCTCGCTGCGCATGCAGTATCTTTGGCTCAGGAACACCTGTCTTGAGCTGAATCATCCAGGAATTTAGAAGTTCTAATGAACCAGCGGCGTATTCCGCCTTATCTACCTAATTGCAGAGAATTATTATCCAGATGATCTGGCAGCTGATCCCATGCGAGTGGGGCTGAGCGGGGAGATATCTATGGGGACAAGTGCCAGAATAGCAAAAGTGGAAAGGGTGTCGGGTCATTGAGCGAGGAGACGAGAATGTCGTGTACCCTCTGCTTCCAGCACGAGCCCATATCTTGCAGGGAAATTCTGCTTCGGAAGCTTGGGCTGAGATTAGTGCCGCTTATCAGGACGCCAGCTGTGCCAGTCCAGGACAGAGACAAAAGCCCATACTCCATTTATGAGTAAGACTCTGCCACTGGGTCCAGGTCGTAATCCGGAGTCCTTTGCAAGAGATTTTTTGAGACACAATGAAGGGTAATGCACGTAATATATAAACTATGTACAAGACGATGGCCTTAAACCTAAAATTGGTGACTCCAAAAAGAACAACCATATAGTAGAGGTGGCCTCTAGGTGTTTTTGGAGAAGGTCTCTTGATTGTCTCTCACTGCATTGGCCAAGGAGGTTGACTACTTGCTCTTTCCTTGGTAAGGCTACTTTCACGTATGCGATTTCCTTACCGGTTTTGAGATCCGGCAACGGATGTCAAAACTGGAGGAAAACTATTTACTTTTGTCCTCATTCATTGTCAATGGGGACAATACTGAACAAACCGGAACGGAAGGCATCGGAATTAACTGCGTTACGCTTTGTTTCGTCCTGTAAACTGCGGTTTGGTGTCCAGTTTGGCAAACTGAACAAGCCAGATCTGGCCTGAAAAACAATGTAAGTCAAGGGTACCAGATCTGTTTTTTTTCCTGTCCAAAAATAAAAACCTGGATCTGGTGACCATTGACTTACAGTAGTGCCAGATCTGGTTTGTTCACTTTCGATTTAATACAACAGCATCCGGATGTAGCCGATTGTATTAAATCAAACTGAAGCGTTTTCCTCCGGTTTTGAGATCCTCTCAAAATCGGAAAGGAAATCGCATATGTGAAAGTAGCCTCATTTATTTGGTTGTGAGCAGAAGATGATGTTTTTGATCTATATATATATATATAAATTTTTTTTTGTCTTTTTTCCTACACAGTGCTATCACCAAAGACAACACGCTGGTGATCTTGTCCAGTGTAGCCCCCGATACTGGACGATACTATGTCCAGGCCGTCAACGACAAGAACGGCGACAACAAGACCAGTCAACCAATCACGTTGACGGTGGAAAGTAAGTAATGGTTTGGTCATGGAAAAGGTAAAGCCTTGAGTGACAGAGTTCACAGAGACACATGGCCGTATTCACCTGAAGCATCAGGTTACCCCCCTGTATGTAAGGCTCCAGCAACCACAACATTACCATATCTCTGTCTTCTTCTATATCATTCTCTTCTTCAAGGCATGGGAAGGTGTGAATTTGATAATTGTCCTGGTATTTGTAGGGTATGAAGGTGTCAAGGATGGGAATTTTTGCCATGGACTCCCTCTGTTCTCTTGCAGCCATGTTTAACGTACTTTCCAACTTTTGATGGTTGACTTTTGGGAAATTGAAAGGAGCGGCCTGCACGAATCGCACCTGCCCCCTTTCCTATGGCATCTCACCTTCTTTCATATGGTACCATTTATCCCTCAATGCGCTTTGACACCCGGTATTTAAAGGGGTTTTCCAAAATTTTACTACTGATGACCTATCCTCAGGATAAGTCATCAGTATCTGATCGTGGGGGTCCAACACCCGGGACCCCCGCTGATTAGATGTTTGAGAAGGCACCGGTTCTCACGTGAGCGCTGTGGCCTTCTCTTAGCTTTTTCCAGCTAGGCCAGTGACGTCACTTTCATCAGTCACGTGGCCTAGCTCAGCCCCATTCAAGTGAATAGGGCTGAGCGCGATACCAAGTACGGCCACTATACAATGTACGGCGCTGTGCTTGGTGAGCGGGGAGAAAGTAGCAGTGCTCACAGGAGAACCGGTACCTTCTCAAACAGCTGATCGGCGGGGGTCCCGGGTGTTGGACCTCCACTGATCAGATACCGATGACTTAGGCCTCTTTCACACGGGCGTCACGGATTCAGTCCGGATGCGTTCCAGAAAATCACGCACCAATCCGCACGAGTTCGTTCAGTTTTTTCCGCGCAAGTGCGATGCGTTTTGCACTTGGCCGTGATAAAAAACTGAATGTTTACAAACAACATCTCTTAGCAACCATCAGTGAATCACGCAGACCCATTCACTTCCATGGGGCCAGGGCTGCGTGAAAAACACAGAATATAGAACATGCTGGCCATTTTTTCACGCCAACGGCGAACTGTTGCCGTGAAAAACATCGCTCATTGTGAAAAGCCCTATTGAAATGAATGGGTCAGGATTCAGTGCGAACGCATTGCACCCGCGGCGGAAATCTCTTCCGTGTGGAAAGGGGCCATATCCTGAGGATAGATCATCAGTAGTAAAATCCTGGAAAACCCTTTTAAGTACATCTGGGGTGAAAGCTGCACTCCACATTGCGAGATTTTACAACTCCAACTGCACCTATGACACTGGCTGACCTGTTACATGTGAACTTGGCAGCTGACGGCATCCATGTTGATCCCATGTTCATATGTGCCCGCATTGCTGAGAAAAATGATGTTTTAATATATGCAAATGAGCTTTAAGGAGCAACGGTTACACCTAGAGTCTCTGCTCTTTCTGCAACTGCGGCACCCTCTGCACTTGGCATTGACAGAGCCTGGCAGTGAAGACATCATCACGCCTGCCTGGTCCTGTCATTCAAGTGGAGAGGGTGAGGGGAGTTGCAGAGAGAGCAGAGCCTCTAGGTGTAATGGTAACGCCCCCGTTGCTCCTAGAGCCTCATTTGCATATAGTAAAACATCATTTTTTCTCAGCAATGCGGACACATATGAACATGGGACCAACACAGATGCTTTCAGCTGCCAAACAGGTCAGGTACAAAACCGCTGACAGATGCTCTTTAAGGTCCCCTGCTTGTAGTCAAGAAGTTGTATGACAACCCACAGGCAGACTCCATGGGCGCCATATGGGTCTCCTGAGGGAAGGGGGGGAGGGGCGCTCAATAGAGCATGCCACCATCGCATTCATAAAAAATCTTACTGGAAGAACTTCAGTTCCGTAGAAGTCCACGGCTGCCCTCTTACGACTTGCATACACTTTAGAGCAGTGGTTCTCAACTCCAGTCCTCGGGACCCACCTGCCAGTCAGGTTTTCAGGATTTCCTTAGTTTAGACCAGCTGATATAATTAGCGTCCATCCATCAGGACTTACCACAGGTATTCATTCTGTGGGATATTCCTAAATCCTGACTGGCAGGTGGGTCCCGAGGACTGGAGTTGAGAACCACTGCTTTAGAGTCACAATATGACCTTGCCTTATGCTTATACTTCACAAGCAATGCTTCAAGTGTAACTGACGTTTTATTTTTATTTGTGTTAATGTGTAGGGCCAGTGATACTGACCATTTTTGTAAGTATACTTTAATTACTGAAATCGTACATTTCTATTTAGAAAAATTGCTCTAAAGTGGCCATTTTGAGCCTTAGCAACGCTCCTCTGTCTTCTGTTTACATAACAGTGGGAGACTTGCTCAACACTGACTGTGTTATGTAAACAGAAGACAGAGGAGCGTTGCTAAGGCTCAAAATGGGCCACTTTAGAGCAATTTTCTCATAGAAAATTACCAATTTCAGTAATTAAAGTATATTACAAAAATGGTCAGTATGACTGCCCCGATACATTACAAAAATAAAAAAAAGAATGGCAGCTACACTTTAAGCTTACCCTCCAGCAAACTGACATGAGTTATTATACCTTTATTAGTGTATTCTGGAGATGCCGACACCAACACACGGCACTTACTGTTAGCCTAAAGTTGTCACTTGCAGCCAAAGTTGGAGAACCTGTTTTATAACTGCGCGCCCAGTTCCTGTTTTACTAACCCCGTTAAAGAGATGAATTGAGGATCGGGGCCACAGGTTCACATTGTGCCCGTATTCAGCGGAGGGATGGATGGTAGAGTCCACACTAATCTCCCCATCCCCGTCCTGCAGACTCAGCAGCCTACGAAGCACACGCCCGGGATTTACTGCAAATGAAACATGCCTCGCTGTCCAGACAGGCGCTCACCGCGCAGACCCCGTTGTCTCTTCTGCTGACAGTAGTAAAAGCAATGTTTTAAAGAAGCTACAAAAACACATTGTAGTCATAGCTTCGGTCGACACAGTGGAAAGCAAGCTTAGAGGCCTCATGCACGCAACCAGATTTCGGATCCGAGTCCGATCTGCATTTATTTTTGGCAGATCGCGCGCGACCCATTCATTTCTATGGGTCTGCAAACAAAACGGGACATCCGTGTGCTGTCTGCATCCTGCAAATTGTAGAACGTGTCCGCTTGTTGCCCTTTTTGCAACAAAAAATAACCATTTCTATGAACGGAGCTGAGAAAAATGCAGATTGCACACCACGGAAGGTGGATCCCGTGGTTGCAAACCGTGAAACGTATACGCAGTCGTGTGCCCGTGGCCTTATTGGACCTAGGAGGATAATGGCGGAATTGATTTCAATTATTAATTAAGTTCGCTGGAGGTGAATCTCAGACCCGGCAAATGGACTTGCACATTGCATCCTAATGGACAACGAATGGTTTCAGCTTAAAGCATAATTTTTAAATATGTTCTCCAGAGCTGAATTCAGAATTCTGGCTGGTTTTCCGTTTACTCTCAGGTGGCGTGACCTCGTATCCTCCTGCCGGATCAATGTCTGCTGTGATACATTATGGAAGATGCAGTGTTTCATGCCCAGTGGTTACACTATTACGGCTGCTGGAGGCAGTGTGCCAACGCGCCGCTGATGGATACCTAGTGCCAACCAGTAGAATTCAGAATGCAGCTATGGATATGAATAGTGTATGAGGTTGACTGCCAGGCTGTCATCCTACGTAAGTGGGAAGGTGCAAAGAAACTCCTGCAAATATAGCGCACTCACTTGGCTTTGTGTCCATGTAGATGTCGGCGGGCCTGCGGACCCCATTGCTCCTACTATCGTCATCCCACCTCAGAACACCAGCGTTGTGACTGGCACCTCCGAAGTCTCTATGGAGTGTGTAGCCAATGCCAGGTGAGTTACTGTGTCACCCGTAGCACCCAATGGAAGGGTCATATTAGTTGGCGTGAGCAACACCACCCTTATTACTATTTGGTTTGACAGTCTTGCCCTCTCCTCTACTATTTCTCCAGGCCTCTTATCAAGTTGAATATCGCTTGGAAGAAGGACGGGATACCCATCTCCGTTGGAGTGAGCGAGTTTGGCCGCCGCCTGACTATCTTGAACCCCTCACTGAGTGATGCTGGTTATTACTCTTGTGAAGCCACCTTACGTAGCAGCAGCGTCCCTGCCCGTCACTGCCGGGGCGTACCTAACTGTACTGGGTAAGAAGGAAACCTAAGTTCTTCCTTGGGTCATCATTAGGTAGATAAGGGGGTAGGTGGGAGAAGCAGATACCTCCTCTTCTATGCACAGTGAAGACTACTACTTCTAATACACGATGAAAGCTACTTGCACCGGGCATGGACATTTGAGTTGAGCAAACTGTGCAAAACCCAAAAAACGTGGTCATTCCAGGGGCGGACTGGCAATATGATGATAATCACAGTGGAACATCCTGCAATACACATCGCAGGATGCTGGCAGCCCTGCTCTTCTGTCATTATCCTGTGTCAGTGTAGGGGCACTATGGGGGCATAACTACTGTGTGGGAGCATTATGGGGGCATAACTACTGTGTGTGGGTACAAAAGGGGAATAAGTACTGTGTAGGGGCAGTTTAGGGAAATAATTACCATGTGTGGGCATAAAGGGGGCCATAATTACAGTGTGAGGAGCATCATTACTGTGTGGGGGGCACCAAGGTGGAATAATTACCATGTCAGAAAATGGTCATAACTACTGTGTGGAGGGGACTAAGGGGCATAACTACTGTGTGGGGGCACTAAGGGGGCATAAATACTGTGTGGGGGCACTAAGGGAGCATCATTACTGTGTGGGGAGCATCAAAGTGGAATAATTATATGTCATAAATGGTCATAACTACTGTGTGGGGGACTAAGGGGCATAACTACTGTGTGAGGGCACTAAGGAGGCATAAATACTGTGTGGGGACACTAAGGGAGCATCATTACTGTATGGGGGGTACCAAGGTGAATAATTTCCATGTCATAAATGGTCATAACTACTGTGTGAGAACACTAAGGCGGCATAACTACTGTGTAAGGCACTAAGGGGGCATAACTACTGTGTGAGGGACTAAGGGGCATAACTACTGTGTGGGGGCACTAAGGGGGCATAAATACTGTGTGGGGCACTAAGGGAGCATCATTACTGTGTGGGGAGCATCAAAGTGGAATAATTATATGTCATAAATGGTCATAACTACTGTGTGGGGAGACTAAGGGGCATAACTACTGTGGGGGACACTAAGGGAGCATCATTACTGTATGGGGGGTACCAAAGTGGAATAATTTCCATGTCATAAATGGTCATAAACTACTGTGTGAGAACACTAAGGAGGCATAACTACTGTGTAGGGCACACTAAGGGGGCATAACTACTGTGTAAAGGCACTAAGGGGGCATAACTATTGTGTAAAGGCACTAAGGGGGCCATAACTACTGTGTGGGGGCACTAGAGGGATAATTGTGGCAACATTAAGGGGAAATAACTACTGTGGGGGGTTAATAAGGTGGAATAATTAGTCTGTCGGGGCACAAAGGTGACATAACTATTGTGTCGGCGCACTAAGGGGGAAATAAATACTGTGTGAGGTCACTAAGGGAGAATACTTCACACGTGGGGGCACTAAGAGGGCATAACTATTGTGTGGGGCACTAAGGGGGAATAAATGGAGCATAGTGTCTAGGGGCAATAAGGAGACGGGGCAGGATTGGGCGTGTATAGGTTTAGCATTGGGGAAGTTATCGGCGCGGCTTAGTGTAAAAACAATTTGACACCGAGCCACTGCTATTATACCTCCTTGTAAAGCGTTAGGCGGTATGCAGTGTGGACCATGCCTAATGGTTTTCTGAACCCGCCGACTTCACTTGGCCACCCCTTTGACAGTTTGGCCCCACCTACACAATGGGGCCACTTTTAAGCTTTTTTTCCAGGGCCAGTGTGCCAATCCGCCCCTGGACATCCAGATGCCCCTCTCATTTCTGTAGGTAGAGGTTTTACTATAATGATAGGAGCAGACAGACACGTACTTCTAGCGGAGTTCCTACCGTCTGTCTCCTCTGCCGTCACTCAGGTTACACCCGGGAATACAGTGTCCCATCCAATTATGTGCGCCTGGACAGTACGCAAGTACCGCCAATGACATACGGAGGTTTCTGGTGGCTTGTAATTGATTACAGCTCTGTAATTGAGATGCATTTCCAATTAGCAAATCCCAAATGCCTACACGTTTTGAAACATGATTACTTAAAAAAAACTATACAAAATATATACAGAAAAGGCAAAAAGGGAATATACCGGTAATTTAAAGCGCCTTCTTATTTCATTTCTCGTAATTTGTATCATATTTGCCGATAATTGGGTTAACTGATGACTTCTTCTCTTAGAACCCCCTCAGTTTGTGAAGGAGCCAGAGAGACACATCACAGCCGAGATGGAAAAGGTGATCGACATCCCGTGCCAGGCCAAAGGTGAGCGCGACTAGGAGACGCAGGAAAATTGTAGACTTGCTCCCCGCTTCACCCACAGATGAGGTGACACTTGATATAGTAAGATTAAAGGAGGTTTCAAAGTAGATGCCCTCAGTGTCCCCCATAATTTTCCTGTATAAAATACCCCTTCTTAGTCCCCCATAGTGCTCCTCTCCCCCCTTCCCTAGTGTCCCCATTATGTGTCCCAGTTATAAAATGCCCCTATACAGAGCCCCAGTAGATGCCCTCATAGTGCCCCCCCATAATGTGCCAATATAAAATACCCTTATACTTTAATTACTGAATCATATATTTTTATGAGAAAAATAGCTAAATAAAGTGGCCCATTTTGAGCCTTAGCAACGCTTCCTCTGTCTTCTGTTTACATAACAGTGGAGACTCAACACTGACTGTGTTATGTAAACAGAAGACAGAGGAGCGTCGCTAAGGCTCAAAATGGGCCACTTTATTTAGCTATTTTTCTCATAAAAATATATGATTTCAGTAATTAAAGTATATTACAAAAATGGTCAGTATCACTGCCCCAATGCATTACAAAAATAAAAAAAAGAATGTCAGTTACACTTTAAGCTGTAAGGGTGATACCCAGGCTTTTGCTTAATAAAAGGAATTTTCTGCCTTTTGGGTCAGACATAGGATTGCCAACCCTACAGAAATTTCGGGTAAATTTCCATAAAAATAGATTAATTTTTTTAACGTGTCCGTGAAAAAAAAATGGAAGAGTGCATAACTTTTTTTAGACTGGTGGTACTTGAATAGATAATTTTGGTGGTAATTATCATCATTTTACAGCTCACAGTAAATGCTGGTAATGAGTTCTTATCAGTGTATTGAGCTATATTTTTTATTTATAATCTTCATAATTTATTATGGTTTTCAAATTTTTCCATACAAAAATATTGTCTGTCCCTGATTTTGGGATAACTTGTCCATAAAAATTTTTTAGCTGTCCATGATTTTTTGATAAGTTGTCCAGAAAAAAAGAAAAATTCTGGTCGGCAACCCGGTCAGAAGAATAAGACTCCAATACCGCCATGAGTCAAGTCTTCTCATTCTTTTGCACCTTAACTGAATTTGACATGATTAGGTCCCTGGTTTAGGGATCATACAAAAATTCCACCACGACACCCTCTAATAAAAAATAAATTGTCCCACTCCGATAAAAGCGCTCCCACACCATAATAAAAAAATGCTCAGGATACAACAGAAGCAGAACGTCGGCCCTGCCACAATTTTGCCCCCCGAGGCAGTGGCCTTGGTGAGCGGCTCATATCCGGGACTGCAAAGTTCATTACCGTACGCCCCGTGCGCTCGCCGCTAAAGTTCTGGCGCTGGTAATATATGCTCACTTGTCAGTAATAATCACTTGTGCCGCAATTAGGCTCGTGCTGTATATATAATTACTACCACAAAAGGGCACTGCAGCCCCGAAGCAGTTGGAAAAATAAATGACTGTAACATTGAAGGGATCGGAGATGATTTAATATGCTCTGTTATGTTAAGTACCCAGGAGACGCCACTTCTCCGATAGTGTGTGGGTTTACTGTCCTCTGGCTTTTCTTTTTTCCCTTTCTCACTTACTTTAGTTTTATAATTACTCTTCACTCTAAGTTTATTGTCTTTTTATTTTTTATTACTTTTTTCTATTCGTCTCGCCCACCGAAGGAGTCCCCCAGCCTTCTATTTCCTGGTACAAGGACGCTGCTCTGATTGACGGAAGGAGGGACACCAGGTTTCGTATCGCAAGCGCGGGAAGCTTACGAATCAGCGGGCTGATCCCTGAGGACACAGGAATGTTCCAGTGTTTTGCCCGAAACAGCGCGGGGGAAGTACAGACCTCTACTTACCTGGCCGTAACTAGTAAGTACCCAAGAATAAAATTGGAAAAAAATTGCATACACTGGATTGTATTTGTCCATAGGCAAAATTGAAAATCCTGGTTTAACGACTCAGTTTCATAGGTCATCGGTATCTGATCAGTGGGTGTCTGACACCCGGGCCCCCACCGATCAGCTGTTTGAGAAGGCAGAATCGCCGTGGCCTTCTCTCAGGTTTCCTTAGTCCATGTGACGTCACGCCCATCAGTCACCTGGCCTAGGAGCAGCTCCAAGGGCGCACCACCAATGAGGCCAGGTGAGGCGATCGCCTCAGGCAGCATCAGGTAGGGGCAATAGAGGGGCAGCCGAAGGGCCATGGGCTGAAGGGAAGGGGTTAGGTTAAGAAATTGGCATTGGGGAGGGGGGCCATTTCAGTTTTCACCTCAGGCAGCAGAAAGGCTAGGTGCACCCCTGAGCAGCTCAGCCCCCTTGAAGTGAATCAGGCAGAGTGCGATACCAACCACAACCGCTATACAATGTATGGTGCTGAGAGACGGTTGTGGCACTACTGCGAGTGCCGCTGCCTTCTCAAACAGCTGATCGGCGGGGGTCCCGGGTGTCACACCACAGATCAGATACTGATGTCCTATCCAGAAGATGGGTTATCAGTAAAAGTTTATTGGAGAACCCAAGTTTTCCAAGTGTTGCTGTTCCTCTGCGTCCCATCTTCCATCGGGGGTGTACAGAGGCTGGTGTTTGCTTGGCGATACAGCCCAAAGGAGTCTCAGGTTGAGATCCTGATAATTGGGTGGAGTACAGTTGGCACCTCAGCATCTGTGCCACCCTCCAGCTAGTGCCAGTGTCTGGGCAAGAAGGCAAGAGCGCAGTGACCCTTTAAAGGGAATGTGTCACGCAGATTTCTACTATTACGGTATCTATATTACTACATAGGTAGTCCTGCAGATAAAAGAGTCCAGATCACTGTTTTACTGTCCCGGTTCCCCCCGCTGTCAGCACCCAGAGTCCGGACTGCTGTGCTAACATAATGGAGAGGACTCATGTGCGCACGTGCAGCAGTCTGGACTGTATATTTCAGAGTGGTTTTGAACGCTGAGAGCAAGGGAACAGGCGGTACGAGAATACAAAATAGTGATCTGGACTCCTAATCTGCAGAACTACTCACTTGTTACAGCAAGAGATGCGCGAACTTATGGTAAATTTGCTGCTTTGCCGAATTTCTTTGAACGTAACGGGTGCAATGACGGGGGAACAGCAATTGCGCTGCCCCCCATCATTGAACCCCTCAGATGCCGATTGCAGCATCTGAGGCCCCTTTCAGACGAGCGAGTTCCATGCATTGGACTCGCAGCATGAGTATGCGGCAGCTCCCGTCCTGACCTCCCAGCACTGCTGGGGTTGCATAGCATTATATTGATTTATTATGATATGTAACCCTTAGAGTTCTGGAAAGTATTGTATAACACTGACATAATGCTGTCAGTATTTTCCAATACATTCCAGAACTGTAAGGGTTACATAGCATCATAAATCAGTATAATGCTATGCGACCCCAGCAGTGCTGGGAGATCAGGACGGGAGCTGCAAATCCAATGCGTGGAACTTGCTTGTCTGAAAGGGGCTTTAGGCCTGTCAGGGGTTAATCAGGGTGAAAATAAAAAATATTCACCTCATCCATTTGCGCTCAAAGAGGCTGTCAAGGCCATCTTAATTGAAGACACTGCGTGAAATCTTGCAAAATGATGTCATCACTCTACCGGGATTTCTCACTGTATGTTCAATCAAGATGGTCATGACGGCCTCTATGCTCACAAATGGATGAGGTGAATATGTATTTTTTTTGTTTTGTTTTTTACCGCCATTTCAGGGCAAATCGATTTGTTACCATGGTTTCGCGGCAAATCGATTTTTTCCTGAAATTCGGATCGAAGTCAATTTGTTACAACACTAGTTACAGCAGATAATAGTCCAAGAGCATGATGACAGATTCCCTTTAACCGAGCACTTCTACGTATATACATGCACATTTACACCCAGGAGTTTGGAAGTAATGTGATGTTATATCAGCAGGAAGCTGGCAGAGGAAAAATACTGGGTTATGGACTCACTTTACCTTTTCCATTTTGTAACCGCCACCTCTCTGTTTGTCGCAGGCACCAAATCTTATTTTTATAGCTATGCAAAAACTATGCAAGAGTCAGACTAGCTAATACTGTGCAAGCGCCTGCGGATGTCTCTGCCCTTTCCACTTTCCTCGTGGATCCGTTTCAATTTTGTAACTAGAACTTTTGTCTGTGTTAAAGGTATCGCTCCCAACATCACAAAGGGTCCCCTGGACAGTACAGTAATAGATGGCACCGCCCTGGTACTGCCGTGTGAGACCTCCGGAGCTCCCCGGCCTGCGATTACATGGCAGAAAGGTAAAGTTCTAAAGACTTTGGCGGTCAGTTATCATTTAAGGTTGTTTTTGTGTCACTTTTAAGGCTGGCTTTGCTTGGTGTGCCTGCACCAAATTTATGTGAGTGTAATGTGGTTTACCTTAAAGTGGTTGTCCCATGATCAATGTAAAAAATGAAAATCAGACATCATATAGTACATGACAATCTCTTTCTAACAAAGCTAGAACCAGCCCTGTACCTCACATGGATCCAGAGATCTCCACATTCATCGCTCTGCCAGATTTATATCAAGCTGACAGCTCAAGGGGAGTGTTTTTTTCTGCTGCAGCTAAGGGGGCGTGTCCATGATCTCCCTATCACAGCTCAGAAGGCGTGTCCATTATCTCCCTATCACAGCTCAGAAGGCGTGCCCATGCTCTCCCTATCACAGCTCAGAGGGCGTGTCCATGCTCTCCCTATCACAGCTCAGGAGGGGTGACCATACTCTCCCTATCACAGCTCAGGAGGCAGCTGAAGAATGAAACTGAGCATGTGCGGCCATCTCAGTGAGCTGGACAAAGAAACAAGACAAAGAACAAACAGCAGGTGGCACTACACAGATATATTTTATTGAATAACTCAGTGGCTATGCTAAATTTTTAATTACGGTACATGCAATGACAAAAGTATTCAGATCCAGGTCTGGTGTGAGAACTGTAGAATACTTTTATAACTGGAAACAGAAATCAATGTTGGCAAAAAACTACGCCAGTCAGGGGTTGGAGTAATTTTCACTCCTGGCGCCCGGACTGCCGGACGAAACGCGGTCTTTGTAAATGACCCCCACTGACTGTGTGTCAGTGGCCAACTGGCCATAGAGCGAGACTGCCCAACTACCGCACCAAGACTGAAGTAACAAAACGAATGTCTTCAAGAAAAAGTTCTGCTGCTTCCAAGTTTTTTTTCTGTCAGATTATTTGCTAGCTGCCGGTACGTACTGAGTTATATAACGGTAGTTATGTTACTGTACGGCAGAAAGTGAAGATGCGTACGCGTGGGCGCGAGACGAGTTTGTTGCTTTGTCTTTGATGCCAAAAAAAACATCATTCTGCTAAAGCTTTTAGGGGGCTGCAAACAATCTGTCCGTCAAGAAGGCTGCAGGCTCGATGAAGAATTCCTCATCTATGAGTCTTCCCAAATAATTTACAAGTCTCCCGGCTCGGGATCCGTAAAGCCTCCTCACATCCCCTATCTGACTACAGCTACGTGGAGTGATATTTGCAGGCTCCCTCCTCACTATACAATGAGATGCAGAGTTCCTCGGCTCTCGTCTGTGCGCTCGTGTTAGTTATACAGAGAGCTCTCTCATCTCTTGCCTGCGCATGAATGATAAGCTGATCCTCAGTTCCCAGCCTGTGTATAAATCATAGGCCGTGCCTCTCATCTCCAGACGACTGCCGGTCTTCTGTTCCTGGAATAAAACTGGCACCAGACAGGTTAATAAAGCAGAACTGCCTTATAATATACGACAGAGCTATATTCTTCAATGCACAGTTTGTGCTCGGCCCTGAAGAAGATATATACCCAGTCACAGCCACCACCAACCAGACCGCCTAATCGTCCCAGCCATCGGGCTAGGAGAAATGTGCACGTTAACGGGAGCAGGCGAGATGAAGGGTTAAACCTTTCTATATGTCTATGCGGTTTATGACCTGCAGGCGTTTCTTTAATGGAAGCCATGGAAACTGGAGGATCGTTAGATCTTTCAATTTAGAAGAAGTGTAACCCTTCAATGGTTTCTTCAAAAACCACAAGGAGATGGGGGGCTTTCCAGACCATAGAAATAACTTTTACTGAAATATATGGAAGGTAAGGCTAAAGTATGAAGGTCCTTCAACAAAAAAGTAGGGAGCCTCCGTGGCTGTAAAGAGGTCTAGACCAGTGTTCCTCAACTCCAGTCCTCAGAGCCCACCTACCGTTCATGAATTTAGAATATCCCACAGAATGAATACCTGGGGTAAGTCCTGATGCACTGACACTAATTATTTCACCTGCTCAGTCCTAAAGAAATCCTGAAAACCTGACCGGCAGGTGGGCCCTGAGGACGGGAGTTGAGGAACCCTGGTCTAGACTAAGGCCAGCGCCCAACTTTTGGATATCAAACACCCTCTTACCTGCACTACAATAAAAACAGACTTGCACCAAATTTTTACAATTTTTTTTTTACAAGTACCAAAGGGAAAGCCACCAAAAAAGTCTCAGCCATGAGCGTACCTTGAAAACACACTCCTAGGAACTATGTCCAGACTCTGAATAGAGCTTCACTTGTTCAGATTTATGGTATTGTTTTTGTTCTCTGATCGACCGATGTAAGATTGGACGAGCTTCCATCGTTTCATAAAGTGGTACTGTACCTAAAGGTTTAGTGGAAAAGGGGTGCTTTACAGCCAAAATAGTTACTCTTGGAAGGTCGACCATTGGTGATGTGAACTTGACCACTTCCTCTGCTGTGCACAAAATAATAAGGCTGCTAATAAGGGTGAAGGGATAGGCAAAAGTTGGGCCTTTATGACCAGGAGTAAGGACTGCCATCCAGCCCCAGTTTTAATATTCACTGTGTACACCCTCACATTATATATATATAAATCAAAAGTAAAGTGAGGCAGCACTCCAAAGAAAAAGTGAAGGATATTTATTCTCCCAGATGCAACGTTTTGGCCTGCTCACTGAGGCCTTTATCAAGCATGCTTGATAAAGGCCTCAGTGAGCAGGCTGAAACGTTGCATCTGGGAGAATAAATATCCTTCACTTTTTCTTTGGAGTGCTGCCTCACTTTACTTTTGATTTAGATGACATGGGCTCAACGTTCCAACAGCCTGGAGGATTTTGCACCCACTATACAAGTAACCGAGTGCTGCTGTTTTTTGTATTATATATATATATATATATATATATATATATATATATATATATATGTACATAAATAAAGTGGTCCCTCAAGATACAATATAAATTGGTTCCAGGGTGACCATTGTATGTTGAAACCATTGTAAGTTGAGTAATCCATTCCAAAAGCCCCAAAATTTCATCCAAGATAAGAGAAAATGTAGATTTAAGAAAAAATAAGCAGATAACTAAGACAGATAAGACAAGTCCTTACATATTACAGTCAGGAATAGCTGATAACTAGCAACTAATCCAGATATTTCCCAGAGAAGTGACCTTGATTGGTTGGATTTGAGTCTGAGATATTGTATGTTGAGTCTGGTTTCAACTTACGATGGGTCAGAAAAGACCATTGTATGCTGAAAATATTGTATCTTGAGGAATCACTGTAAATATATATATATATATATATATATATATATATATATATATATATACACACCATCAAGTAGGACAGGCCACATGAAACCTCAAATCATAAATCAGATCAGGTTGTGTGTAATGCCTCCTGTTCATCGACACCACTTGTAAACTGAGAAGACAGAAGCCTTGAACTGGGAGACCTTGGTTTATCACTCTGGCAGATCACTACACGCCTAGGCCGAGATGTCAGCACTGTTCAATTGCATGTCCTGGTGGTTTTGAGAACATGGATGGATCGTCTGATTAAAAGAATGGCCTGTAGTGATCTATTCTGTACTGCAAGTGAAATTGGACGTCACATCCCAAGCCCAGGGCCGCAAACAGTGTCTACACAAACCATCAGAAGACCTCAGCATGACACTGGGCTGTGAACCAGACGTCCAGCTACAGGTGTGCCATTGGCCTCATGCCACGTTTCTCAAAGGCTATCATGGTGTACAGCAAGACAGCAATAGAGTCTAGAATGGAGGTCTGTCTTCCTCAGTGATGAGTCCCCCTTTTGTAAGAGCCATGAATGCCATGAAGAGGCCTTCACAAGGGAAAGTCACTCAGTTCCTACTCCCAGGATTATGGTGTGGAGTGGCATAGTCAACGGTAGCCAGACCCCTCTAGTCTTCATTTCAGGTGCACAAACAGCTCGCCATTACATTGATTTGATTATCCAAAGTGTCCAAGGAGCCATTTTTCAATGGAACAACGCCAGGCCGCATGTTGCTCGTGCTACTGTGAGCAGCCTACATGGCTTAAACGTGCAACCTTATCTCCCATCCAGCACATATGGGACATCATTGATTGGCAATTGCAAAGGGAGCTGCCGGTTGCAGATCTTGATGATTTGCATGCCCAAGTGCATTCAGCTGGTAGAACATTTCTCAGACAACCATTAATAAGGCGCGTAAGTCCGTGTATTTTTGCTGGTGGCGTTCATACTCGTTACTGAATAAATCAAGATATTTTGAATATTTGGTTTCCTTTTTTTTATCATTTGCACATCATTAACATGTCTCTCGATCCTGTGATTTCCATCATTCCATGACTTTTCCTTCTTGGTGTTGCAATTTAAACGTTGAGTGTAGAAATATATGTCTCGGCTTGTGCTATGATGTTCAAGAACGTTTCTTTGGCGAGGTGGATATCAAAATCTCCTTTGTACAAAATGTCCTTACTCTTGTCTCCTTCATCTGCAGGTGATAAGATCTTGGCCAGCGGGTCGGTACAGCTGCCACGCTTCACCCTTCTGGAATCTGGAAGTCTGCTCATTAGCCCTGCACACATATCAGACATGGGCACATACACCTGCACAGCTACCAATTCCCGCGGAGCTGATGAGGCCTCTGCCGACGTTATTGTCTGGGGTAAGAGGAGCTCCGTTCATGTCTCGCCCTGTCTGGAGGAATAAATACTGCCGCCACTTCTTCCACTAACACATATTGTTTTTTTACACTTTGTCTCTGTTTAGCTGCCGTAGGAGTTGTTGTTGTTTATTATAGTCATTAGGGATAAAAGGTTTTTCACGCGGCTTAGTACAGTGGCTGTTACGCGCTCAGGCTCTCGCACTATTTCAATTCCGCTTGGAGGTCACTCTATGGAGCGTTGAAAATGACACTTCCCTGCACAATTGCTGGATGTGTCTTATTGCTAAGAACACCTTTCTTAATATTAAAGGATTTGGGAGAGCCCGGAACGCAATGATTCTTCAACCGCCTTCTCCAAAGGGGCTACTCTAAATGTAGCAGAGCTGACAAAGCTATCAGCAACCAGCGCTAACATTGGGTTTGTGCTTAAAGGGCATCTGTCAGCAGTTTTGTACCTATGAAACTGGCTGACCTTTTGGCAGCTGAAGACATCTGTGTTGGTCCCATATTCTTATGTGCCCCCATTACTGAGAAAAATGATGTTTTAATATATGCAAATGAGCCACTAGGAGCAACAGGGGCGTTACCGTTACACCTAGAGGCTCAGCTCCCTCTGCAATTTCCAAGCCCTTGGTACTTTGATTGTCAGGACCAGGTGTGATGATATTTGCACTGCCTGATCCTGTCAATCAAAGTGCAGAGGGCGCAGCAGCTGAAGAGACAGCAGAGCCCCTAGGTGTAATGGTAACGCCCCCGTTGCTCCTAGAGGCTCATTTGCATATATTAATACATCATTTTTCTCAGCAATGCAGGCACATATGAACATGGGACCAACACAGATGTCTTCAGCTGCCAAGTGCACATGTAACAGGTCAGCCAGTGTGATAGGTACAAAACTGCTGACAGCTGCCCTTTAAGAAGAGGAATGATAAACTTGACCATAATGCATCATCTATCAGTCAGACCCATGATGAATGACACTTCTGTATACATACCATTATCAAAGCGGTCCACCCATGAACAACATCAGTTGATAAATATATGATCACTGTCGGTCTGATTTCCAGGACCGCCACCGATCACTGGTCCCCAATCCCTTTGTGAATGGAATGGTAGTGCACATTCATGACCATCACTTTATTCACTTTCTGTGGGACAGGTGGGGATAGCTGAGTACTGCCTGGGGGTCCATCGTCTGGGACTTCCACGATCATGAGAGCAAAGGTCCCCGAGTCCCCTGTCTGGATGTAGCAGTAGTGCTTATGTGTGACCACTGCTCAGTTCACATCGACATGGAGCCATGGTCAAGCATGTGCACTACGACCCTAGTCACATAGAGGAATTGGGGACTCCTGTTTTTGTGATCGATGGCAGTCCTGCCCAGTAATCATGTATTTATCACCTACTTACTTACATTTGCAGGTGATCAATGTTCGTGGGCAAACCCCTATAAATGCTGTAATAAGGCCTTGAATCGTTATGGGGCGCACCACCAATGAGGCCAGTTGAGGCGATTGCCTCAGGCAGTACCAGGTAGGGGCAAGAGGGGGGTAGCGGAAGGACCATGGTCAATGAGCGCTTTCATTGTGGCAAAAGGGTTAGGTTAAGAAATTGGTGAAGATTCCTCTGCCTTAGGCCCTATTCACACATCCATGACACGATGGACAGTGGTTCATCCGTGAAGATGTCCGTGAAGAATCCGCATTTGGTCCATTCTGTGCCATTCGTGTGTCATCCGTATTCCGCAGACTGAAACCACTGACAGAACTCTGATGCCATTAGATGTGTCAGTGAATGCAACAGTTTTTGTCCAGCCAAAAGCCAACATTTTGCCAGAAGGCGTCCGAATCCCATTATAATCAATGGCGGTGAACGTCAGTATTCGGCTAGGCCGGATCCGGTGATCTCCAGCAGGTTGTTCTCTGTCAGGGCAGCCTGCCGGAACCTACCTTAAAGGTAAAATATAATCTATCTGTTTTGTACATTTATATAGTCGTAATAGTGAAGATATATAGTGATCCCTACGGCAGCAACATATTCCACAGCGCTGATCAGTCTGTGTCCCCCGTGGAGCTCAAAATCTACTCCCCCCCCACCTACATATTGGAGCCAGTTTTCAAATAATTACTTTCTATGACGGCTTGTTTTTTCCCTAAAAATAAACCATAAATATGTGCAGAGCAATATTCTGCAGCTGCAATAAAGCAACATAAAAGTCACCGGAGTACGTTCCTAATAAAATATCTAATTCCCAGCGTAGCAGATTTATGGTATATTAAAAAAAAATGGCGATGAGGAGGTAACTTCCCATAGGTCATGAAGGAGTTAAATGACAGCATAATAAAAAATAAAGACTATATACAGTAAGGGTATACAAAGATGGCAGGGGGCGGCCCGTGGGTTATAGGTCATCCTCTTATACTCATGGGTGCACCTAGCCTTTCTGCTGCCTGAGGCAAAAACTGAAACAGCGCCCAAACCCCCCAATTCCAATTTCTTAACCTTACCCCTTTTCCACAATGAAAGCGCTCCTTGCCTATGGCCCTTTAGCTGCCCCCCTCTTAGTGCTGCCTGAGGCGATCGCCTCACCTGGCCTCATTGGTGGTGCACCCCTGAACAGAGCGCTACAAAACATACAGAGTAGTAGAGCACCACATACTGTGCTTCCCAATACTATAGTGCAGAAATAGATAATCCCCCTTCTGCTGCCCCCTCTCTTGCCCCTACCTGGTGCTGCCTGAGGTAATCGCCTCACCTGGCCTCATTGGTGGTGTGCCCCTGCTTATACTCGGAAACCATATGACAGGCGAACGTTAGGAGCACTTACATAAGATGCCAATAGTCCCCAGCTAGGGGTGGGGTTGGATGTGTGTGTATGGAGTAAGGCCCAATTCACACGTCCGTGACGACATCAGTGACAAGATAGGCAGTGGTTCATCTGTGAAGATGTCCGCGAAGGATCCGTGTTTGGTCCATGTGTCTGGTATTTGCCCTCCGTGTGTCATCCTGATAAGAATTATCCCTGTACAGAGATCATTGTCCAGGGAGGGGGAGTAGATAAGCTGTGACCTTTTGTGAATTGTGGATTGCGTGTTATCTACTGTATATAGGTGATATTGCCATTGTAATTCTGATGATAATCAGATAACTGCTGAAAATTGATCTCTACATAACAAGGTCAGCTTGTTATATTAAATTTAAATTTATTAAATTTAGAAAATTAAATAAAAACACCAAAAATTCTTAAAAATATATAAAATATGGTTTCAATTATGGTTCTTTTTCTGACGACGATACACTCCCTTTAATAGAAGTAGTAGATCTCAATTGTAAGGGAATCCATAAGGTACCTTAATCTACTATGGATTTCAAAATAGCCCCAAAACTTGTTTCGATTAGAGCCAGTATACAAAGGGCGAATCTCAGTTAGCCCCTTAATTAAAAAAAATGACATTTCATACATGATGAGTAGTACAGCTGACACCTGGCCGCAATGACCAGGACGGGAGCAGACTCTGATCCTGGTCATTTAACCCCTCAGATGCTGCAGTCAATAGGGATCCCGCTGTTCTCCATAGAAATTATTGGGTTCTGATTGGTTACTATGGCAGCCTCAGGCCATGTGAAGGTTCCCAGGCCTGCCACAGCAAGCAACCTGTTAAGCCCTACCTGCGGCCCGGCTTAATAGGCGGCCTGTCCACATCGCTTTGACTACAATAGTATTCCATTGAAGTCTATGGTACAAGAAATCACAAGATCTCATAATTACGACTCATAGGGCGACTAAAATGACAGTAAAATATTTTAAAAATGTAAAAACATACAGTAAATTCAATGGTGCCATTAAAAAATATAACTTGTACTGCAAAAAATAAGCCTTCATATGGCACATGTAAATGGAAAATTAAAAAAGCTCTGGCTCTTAGAAGGCGATAAGGAAAAAAACAAAGAGTAAAAACAAAAATTGGCCCGGTTCTTAAGGGGTTAAAAAGGATCTTCCCAATTGAGGTCCATGATCATTATCTGGATTGGTGCCTTTTGGAGTTGAAACTATTGAGTTAATAGGACTCAGGTTAGCCTTCACTTACAATAATTGGTCCCTTGAAATTAGGGCCTAAATGAAAGGTTGCCATGGTTAAACCTTGACTTCTATGAGGTTCTTCAGAAAATACACAGTTCTGGGAGCCCTCAGTGACTTGTAGAGTTGACAAACTGCACAGACCCGGTAGATATTCCTTTTATCTGCCAGCGAGTGGGATTAAATGAGATGCCGGGAATCCGCTCCTCAGGCTTTAATACAATGTGCGCTGCTTTGAGCCCCTTTGTCTTTCGCTTTGCCTCTCACAATCATGATCCTTCAGCTGATCGCTCCGCATTGTCTACAATGACAGGAGTGAAATTAGCTTGTCCTGTGACTTTATCTTCTGCGTAACACTAGAGACCGGGGGAGTTAGAGGACCATCAAACCTGTCTTCCCAGCTCCGCTTGAAAAGACCACGTTGAGATGTCATACATTGGTTTGTCAATTCAGATGTTAACCTTGCCGTGTCGGCAAGAAAGGCATTGAATGTGCTTTGTCACCGATCACCTACTCATAGAAGGTCATTTGTAGAATGGAAAATTTGCGGCACCCACTGGTGAGTTTTTTGTATCTCCAGATAGGGGAGCATCTTTGACCTGAGGACACTTGGACACCCAACAGACACTGTGGAGATACAACAAGGTCACAGTGTCTTTTTGACTAGGATGGGAGAAGACTCTGATTCTGGTCATTTAAACCCTCAGATGCTGCAATCCCACTGTTCTCCGGAGAAAATTGTGGGGTTCTGATTGGTTACTATGGCAGCCTCAGGCCATGTGAGGCTTCACCTGAGGACACTTGCAGACCCAACAGACGCTATGGAGATACGACAAGGTCACAGTGTCTTTTTGACTAGGATGGGAGAAGACTCTGATCCTGGTCATTTAAACCCTCAGATGCTGCAGTCAATAGGGTTCCCACTGTTCTCCAGAGAAATTGTGGGGTTCTGATTGGTTACTATGGCAGCCTCAGGTCATGTGAGGCTTGACCTGAGGACACTTGGACACCCAACAGATGCTGTGGAGATACGACAAGGTCACAGTGTCTTTTTGACTAGGATGGGAGAAGACTGATCATGGTCATTTAAAACCTCAGATGCTGCAGTCAATAGGGTTCCCACTGTTCTCCGGAGAAATTGTGGGGTTCTGATTGGTTACTATGGCAGCCTCAGGTCATGTGAGGCTTGACCTGAGGACACTTGCACACCCAACAGACGCTATGGAGATACAACAATGTTACAGCAGTGTCTTTTCGAACACCCCCACCCCCCAATAAACAAAAGCCTAAAGTTTGGTCCTTTGGTTATGGTATGAATTCTCTTTGAGGAGATAAATACTTGTCCATTGTAATGGAGGCTGAAATCAGAGTTCTAAGCTCTGTTCCTGTAATGGAGGCTGAAATCGGAGTTCTAGGCTTTGGAGGTGATAATAGAAATGAACACACGGCTTAGACGGAAGATGAAGAGCGAAGCAAATTGACTTATGTCTGCAGTATGTGTTGCGGATCCAAGTATTGACCTTAGTAAAGGGCTTGTGTAATCCTGTAGCTTAAATCCCTGGTGAAACAAGGTGAGGAAAACTTTACAGAAACCATTTTTCCTGAAATTTAGTATGCATTAAATATGCTCCTAGAAGGTCACCGATAATGGTAATAATACTGTACAGCAACTGGCACAAAAAGAATACGAGTAATCAGTGAACTCTCTTATCTCGACAGCTCGAACCCGCATCATCAATCCCCCGACAGACCAGAGTGTTATCAAGGGAACAAAAGCATCAATGGCGTGTGGTGTATCTCATGACCCAAGTGTTACCATCCGGTAAGGCGCCGTAGCTGCAGACACATTTAATGTCTATGTCCCACCCCACTGATTTTTAGAGAACCAACCTCACTTATTAAGGCAGGCATGATGGAACAGTATGGAGTCGACCATAACAACTGTCTAGGAGAAAGACCAACTCTTCTCTACTGTGACAGAACCATGCCGTAGCATCTGCTACAGGGCCTGCGGTAGCGGGGAGCCTCGCTTGCCAGTATATATCAGCACAGTAATGATGACTGTGTGCAGGGGCAGACTGGGAACTTAAAGTGGCAATGGAAAAAATACCAAAAGTGTCCCCGTTTTGTAGTTGGCTCCAAACTGATGGAAGGCAGGGCCAGCAATACCATAGTGTGGCTCATTATACCACCCCAACAGCGCCAAATACACAGTCCATCACAAAATACTATCAGCAGCACAAAATACATCCCCAAAAACTTCCTCTGGCCGGCTGTGAGGAGGGCCCAGGTGGCCCCCTGGGCATCGGTCCGTTGGGAAATTTCCCTGTAAGGTCTATGGCCAATCTGCCCCTGACTCTGTGTGTATACTAGCAGGCGAGGCCCGAGCTGTAATGGATGACTCAGGCCTGAGTCCAGCTGCTGTGTCTGTCATCCATTAGGGCCCGTATTTAATTCCTCAGCCTGTGATGTCATTGCAGTAATGTCATCGAGCCTGCTAGGCTGAGTAGGAGAGCGCACAGGCTGAAGATTATCCGGCCTATGAGCCCTCCTGCTCAGCTCAGCTGGCACAGTGATGTCACCACATTGCGCCTGCTGCTGTGGAGAGCGTGATGTGATTCGTTCATCGGGGGAACGGGGCTAGAGAGTATTTCTTTTATTACAGAGCCTGGGCATTATACTGTAAAGTAAACTCTTGACTCCTCCTCCTTTCCAGCGCTTGTAAATGTTTTATTTTCATATTTTTTCCATGACTGAATGGGTATGTGGTAAAGGTGGGTGGTGTTGACTAGCCTCAGGAGGGGTGGTTGCTGGAAAGGTGCTCAGGGGGCCCAGCCTTTTCTAGTTTTGCTGCTGGTGCCACCGATTCTTCATTTCTAATCACACCCCTATTGGCCATCCATTGGGTTTGCTCGTTCTTTGGGTAATCAGTGGGACCTTTACATGAGGCAATTATTGGGAATGATCATTTTGTACGTGTGTTGGCCCCATCTTCAGCCTGTAGGCCCTCACTCTCAGTTTACCAGTTTAGTTGGCCGCGTAGCTCCTCCCGTTCAGTGGCCTTCTACTTGTCTCTAAGCTTTGATACTGTAGTAGAGATTCTAAGGGGCCATCAAGGTCATTTTCTACCACTGAAAAGGAAGCTGCAGCCTATACAGTATCTCAAACACGAGTGACTATGACAGCAGCCATACCAACCTCTCTAACCAAGACAAGTTTTCCGTCTTTACCTGAGCTGATGATATGATTGATCCTGGTTCTCCAAAATTTATAGGGGGTTGCCCAAAAAGTTAAACGTTCCTCAAAACTCAAACTTTAATCATGTATAATCTTGTTGCCCTTCTTTTACTTTTGTTTTCTCCTTGAGCACATTCAGCCGTCTTCCCACCACAGACCAGGAAATCCTGGAGGCTCTACGTGATCGGTGTCTACTCTCTGCATATTACTCTTTCCTTTAATCCCCTAGTCTCTTTTGTTATAATGAGACGTAATATAGGGGTCACCTGACCCTGCACCAGGCTGAAGCTCAAGAGGACCCGTGCCTAATTAAGACGATCTTATTTCTCCCTATACTTCACCCATAAATAATGAGGGAAAATTAAACATTCCTAATTGGTTCCTGACAGCGGGGGGAGAGAAAGCCCATGGTGAACTCTGTAAAAAATTTAATAGGAGTTAAAAAATTAATCTTACTTAACTTCATCCGCAGTGAATATTTTATTGGGTGATATTAATTCTTCCTTCTACGGCATATGTATCATTTCATGCAGAAACTTCTCTCCGTGCATTTTGGGACAGTGGTGGGGGCCGGCTAGGATGGGGAACCGTCAGGTTGGTAAATCTAGTCATTCATCACTGGATTCCTCTTAAAGGGGAAATCCAACCAAACGTAGTTTCTGACATGCAATATAAGTATATCTGAAAATTACATTGGCGTGCTGCCCAGACTTGGGGTCTGCCCAACTTTTTTTGTGTTTTTTTTTTTTTTTTTTCTTAAAGCGGGTTCCCTTTGACCAGTCATTACAAAATATGCAACACAACATTCAAAGCTAAGCAAAAACTTTGGAGACCCCACAAAAAAACAGCACCTGGATCTGAATACTTTTATAATTGCATGCAATTAAAAATTGACTATAGCTACTGAGTTGTTCAGTGAAATCTATTTGTACAGCGCCACCTGCTGTTTGTACGTTTTCTAATTTCTGTGTCCACCTCTCTGAGGTGGACGCAGATGCTCAGATCCATCCTTCAACTGCAGCTGAAAGGGCGCCCCCTGAGAAAGCACATGCTCTAGCTTTGGATCTACATGAGGTACAAGGCATGTTCTTGCTTCGTTAGAAAGAGATTGCCATGTACTATGTGATGTCTGATTTTAATTTTTTTTATATTAACTATAGGATAACCCCTTTAACCAGGCAACACGGTCACTTTAGGTTTTAGAAGATTGTTGGAACCCCATTGACTTGAAATCTCTGACATCAAATTTAGTTTCAAAAGATATTTATTGGGTTTTAAAGCAAGGAATGACGGCAACATACTGCCAATGTACCCCACGCAGGGGGGGATATATATAAAAGAAGAAAACAGAAAATAACAAACAACAAGTTCAATATCGATGATCCCTGACATTAAATTTAAAGGCTATGGACAATTTTTTTATGATTGCATTTTACTCATTTTAGGCAAAAAAATATTTTTTTTCAAATGTTCAGCCATTTCTGAGATACAGGGGTTAAAAAAAATCAGTCTGCTTGCAAACTGTCACTTTCTGTTGTCTTTGAATCCTGTCACCTAACGGTTCATGTGTAGCTCTTCTCTCTGATCTCTTAACCTCATAAACACTCATTATAGCTCAGTTCTTTTCAATCTGATGGCTTAAATGTTTATGAGGTCAGGAGATCAAAGATAAGAGCTACGCATGAGCTGTCAGATGACTGGATTCAAAGAAAACAGAAAGTGGCAGCCTGCAAACAGACTGATTTTTAACCCATGTAAAGATCAAATGATTTTTAGCCCAAAATGAGTAAAATGCAGTGATAAAAAAAAACATGCACGTGTAGGTGTACGTAGTATCAGCATCACAATAAACATGACATGTTACAGTGTACAGTACAATACAGTGCCCACTGTGTAGTCTTCTTACTGGTCCTAGTCCTTCCACTGGTGACATCATCAAAGGTCCTTTAGCTAACTAAGACAAAGCTGTCATGTGAGGGAGGTTTTTCTCACAGTCCTCTCCATGAGCTAAATCAAGGAAGCCCAAACTGTGGCCCTCCAACTGTTGCAAAACTACAACTTTCAGCATGCCCAGACTGCCTAAAGCTATCAGGGCATGTTGGGAGTTGTAGTTTTGAAATAGCTGGAGGGCCGCAGGTTGGGCATCCCTGGGCTAAATGACTGCTTACCCTCCTTTCCTGCCTACATTGATCACACAGTTTGGGGTGTCTCTTATTGATCCAGTAAAGTGTTGTATGAGCGCTCTGATCTTTAAGAAGGTAGTTAGGGAGGTCTGACACTGCTGGAGCACCCTGACTGTGGACTATAAGCAACACTTTTTTTTTACTGCTTAAAAAGTGAGTCTTATAGTCTGAAAAATACTGAAATTAACCCCATTGACTTCCTCTTGTGCCAAATTCTTCGTAAACTTGTATGGCACCATCTGAACCAAGAAAGGGTCCACATTAGGTAAAATCCTAACTCCTCAGTGCAGGACCTTCTATCCCCCAACCACTGGTGATGATTGTAAAAAAAATAGCATTAGGGAGGCCCCACCCCGAGCAGCAGGAGTTTCAATCTGGTGACTTGCTGCAAAGTTTTATGGTCCCAAGTATCATGAATTGATGCAGAATGTTTTTTTTTGGGGGGTGGAGGATGTTCTTCATAACCACCTGTTATAAATGAACGCAGTATGAATCTGTGAATGAATATGATTACCCCCCGGAGGACCTGCCCTAAAGTTTTTCCCATAATCACCCAAATCCGTACATGAAACCTGTTTGTGGTTTTACTGATTTATTTTTATAGAGACGCTTCATCAGCTATCTTGTAAGTGTAAAAATGATCTCCGGTACAAAGAGCCCATCTGGAAGTCTCCTGACAGGGCCCCCCACTGGGCCGAGACGTGTACAATATGCGCGACACCCTCTATAAATAGATTGCGATATCAGTATGTAGATGACTTGTACGTAGGAGAGAAAATATTAGATAATACAGGCGCCGTCCTCATCCTGTCAATGTGTTCGCAAAAATGATAAAACTTTACGTCTGTCTTGGCCATTGATGCCACCAAATTTTTCGAGACTGCCCCGTTATACTCATATATCAATGTCTAATTAGGCTGAATTGCTGAGCCAAACCGAGACACAACTGACTAGGACTGACAGATGAAGAAGAACCTCTTACATTTTTACCTCTTTTATGGGGATGTTTTATTACAGGTATCGATCGGAATATCCTGCCCTGGGGAAGACGCAGAGTTTACTGGGCACAATTATTGCCAATTACATCAACTACTTTAGGTCACCAAGGGATGCCCATCGAGATGCACCAGTAGAGCCAACGTTTAGGCTAGGGGGTAATCTAACCAGCCATCACTCTTTAGATATTGATCACATTTTGTAAATCTTCTCTTCTGTCCCAGGTATGTGTGGGAAAAGGACGGCGTTCCTCTGAGCGTAGATAACTTGCCTAGACTCCAGATGGACAAGAATGGCACTTTGCACCTCTCCCAAACTTGGTCAGGAGATATCGGAACCTACACCTGCCGTGTCCTGTCCATGGGAGGAAACGATTCCAGGAGTGCCCACCTAAGAGTAAGGTATGAATGTCCACCGGTGGCTTTGTCTTAATGTCGATGAAACTATCAACGTTTTAGGCAGTCAACTAAGAAGGTGCCTTTTTTTGCCTTTCTAGACAACTTCCTCACGCTCCTGAGAACCCAGTGGCAATTCTAAGCAGCACCGAGCCACGATCCATTAATCTAACATGGGCCAGACCCTTTGATGGTAACAGTCCACTGATCCGCTACATCCTGGAGGTCTCTGAAAACAGTAAGTTCCTCATGGATCGAGATACTTTCATCTTCAGGGAAAATGGACGTGACTGAGAAGAATCATGAACTTCTACTACAACTGGTGTCCACACCGGTCTCAATATTTTAACTAGTCTGACAAATTGGCCTCGGGGGCCCAGTAATATTGATTCCTATGTACGTACACGGCATGGCTGCTCAGAAACATTGTGGCAACAATACATTTGGTCAACACGATTGATCTGATCTGAACTAGCTTTAGTCCACTCAGCATTGAAACCAAAACCGCCAAAGTGCCATTGACAAGTCTTGAATTACTAAAAGGGTCCTACACCTTGATAAAGTGGTGGAACTCTAATACTCTAAATTTACCATATATTAGGTCAGAGGTTAGGGTTTTGATGTTTTTAAGTTATCCCCTATCCACAGAATAGGGGATATCTAACTGATCGGTGGGGTCTGGCCCCTGGGACCCCGACCAATCCAGAGAACAGGGGTCTTGTTCCCTCAAGTGTCAGGTCGAGCATGCACTATGATGCTCCATTCATTCTTAATGGGCCACCACTGGATACAGACGAGAGCTGTATTCTGCTATTTATGGCATTTATGGATAGGGAATAACTTCAAAACTTACCACAACTTCTTTAATGCATGGGTCCCCTTTCTAAAGGGCATTATTAAAGCTTCTGTCCATATAACCTATAACATCACTGTTCCCTACATATTAATATCGGTGTGCTGATGCAGTGCCCCAGAATAGGGTACTTGCAAAATAGTTTTTTGTCATTTTATGTTCTGATATATTGTATTGGCTGTATAGTTTGTATGGATTAGTCAGGGTTAACAATCCTGACTATACCCTTGCAGGAAGCTAGGAGGTGTACTTAGGTCTGCCCCTAGTTTAGTGTGAATCTAGTGTTAAATGAGGAAGGGAGTGAAGCTACATGTGCTCACTCCTCAGAAGACTAGTCCTGAGTCCCAGAGTATCACTATCTCGGAGATATTTGCATCAAGAAAGTCATCTCTACTCTCCAGTATTCCAGGGACAAGGAAAGAGCTAGAAGGTCCACGATCTGCATGGCTGAGCAATGGAGTCAGTCAGTAAGGTATTCGCTGTTTAAGGGTACATTCACATCACCGTTTAACTTTCCGTTCTTCTGATCCGTTAGAAATAGAGAGAGAGTAAAAAAAACGGATCCTGTTCCATCAGTTGTCATCCGTTTGAGCCATTTCCGTCTGAGATCCGTTTTTTTTAGATGGAAACAAAAGTACTGCATGCAGGACTATTTTCCCCATCTAAAAAACGGAGCTCAGACTGAAATGGCTCAAACGGATGACAACTGATGCAATCGGATCCTGTTTTTTTCTCTCTCTCTCTTCTTTTAATGGATCAGAAGAACGGAAAGCTAAACGGTGACGTGAATGCACCCTTAGGCTAATGGAGACCTTACTGCAGTGAGAGGGACACTGCTAATAACCTTGTCCTGGCCAGCCGCATCTTAATCCTGTTCGTCACATCTGGGAATTACAGACATTTTGCAAAAACTTTATTGCCAGCCTTATATTCTGCAGAGAGAGAGAGAAAGAGAGAGAGAGAGGAGTACTACAACCCTTAACATTGCTCATACCCATACATTGCTATCGGGGAAAATTTGTACTGCAAATTGTTTCGAACTGTGTTTGATACCATTGGAAGTACTATAACTCCCATTCTGCACCAATTTCTCTACAACTGGCCTGGGTACTGACTCTAGCACCATTCGCCGGCCATAGAACCTACATCTCCTGCCTTGCACCTGTACCAAACTCATACCACTAAGGACACTCCAACTACCATCAGGCAGGAGCCTCGACATTAGGGAGTGCCCCAAGGGGAAAAAAAGGGTGTGCCCTCCTATCACTGCCCCAGCCCCAGGGAGCATTGGTCTGAGGGTTGCCACTTTGAATAACTGTTTCTCCAGAGTCTCTACCGCTCCCATCCTCCACTTTGCCGCGGGCAAGGCACTTACGTAGGAAGCAGAGTCCTGTAATATATGTGGCACACCAAGGCCTCCTTTTTTAGTTTGAAGAGATGATATCCTTCTCTTCTACGACCAGCAGCAGCCAGTCCATGAATCACTAGTCATTTACCGATCACATAAAAGTAGCCGATTGTATTGAAATGCTGTCATTTCTAAATTACAGTGCCCTCTTCACGCTCAGTTTTTACTAGGCCTCCCGTGTAAAACAGCAGAGCGAGAAGCTGCCTGCACAGCGGAAAATACGGTAGCAATTCGCTGAGGGTCACAGGTCATCTTTTCACTAAAATCTAACATCCGCTCCCTTTAATCTTATTATTTGTTTCGCAGCAAACCGCATCTTTAAAGCCGCTGCTCGTCCCTTATCCCTTACCTGCTTTCTTTTTCCCGTAAATTGAATTTTCCCGTTTTTACGGCGCACCAACTTACTTGGTATGAACGGTGCAGCTCCCCGGCAACATTGTGTTGTGCAGATAAGCACGTCCTGTAGATAGATGGCTTAGCATCAAGACACAGAGCGGAATAGCAAACTAGATCATAACACTAACCCTTCAGCTGCCATATTAATCTGTCGTGGAATCCAGGTGTCTGGCGCATTAATATTCATGACCGTATTTATGGATCCACTCAAACCTGGCATTTTTAGAGTCAACATTCTGCTTTTTCCTCGGGGAGAAAAACAAAAAAACAAAAAGAAAAATGACAGTCACCAAATAAAACCGCGCCCCTGCGCCGTCTTAGCAATAAGTAAGAACGTCGTAAGGGTCGTTTACGAGGCCCCACCGACCTTCCGGCATCTCAGCCGGGTGGCCAGGATAGGGTTAACCCCAGCCCTGTCTTATTTGCAGGCATCTCTCTGCCTTGCGAGTTGAATTCCATATTTATGAGGTGTCTTCAGAGAGATTTAGCATCTCTTTCGCCTGCCTGCGCATATCATATGCAGATCTTATATCTCATTCTACACCCCAAAGGACTGAACCCCTAGAGCAGACCCTTTTCTGATTTCCATAGACGATAGACCATATTTATCTTCCTCTGTACATCATCATGGCTAAAAACGTAGAAGAAGGGGAAAAAAAACAAAAAACAACTTGTTTTCCTTGTGTCATTGGAATGCCCCCTGCAAGACTGGAGCGTGATAAGCCTTCTCACAAGTGCGGTTTTAATGTTGTCGCCTTCATGTATATTTCTCAGTGGGAGAAGGGTAGTGGAGAACATGGCTGATAGCTCCTTGTGTGCGGCTTACTACTGCCGTACCTACCTAACAAAACACAAGAGGAAAGGCTCCTAGATCTTACTGCTCATAGCTTAAAGGAGAAACGGGCGGGGGGCGGGGGCGGGGGGGGGGGAGGGGGGAACACAGCTTTGAAGAGAAGACATGAGACGTTGAACAAAACCTCGAAACACAAACTTACTTTAAGTTGGAGCAGAACAAGAGATCGTGGCCTGAGGTAAAGTGAATCAGAGGCAGGGATTAGCAGTGTGGTTAATGTGGCAAATGAAAGAGCAGCGGCGCCTCTGGACTAAAATACTGCTGAAAAACCATGCAACAATATTTGCGAACTAGCCAATGTTTCTGTTTAGGAAGCAGTAGTATAGTAGTTATATTCTTGTACATAAGAGGCAGTATTATAGTAGTTATATTCTTGTACATAGAAGGCAGTATTATGGTAGTTATATTCTTGTACATAGAAGGCAGTATTATAGTAGTTATATTCTTGTACATAGAAGGCAGTATTATGGTAGTTATATTCTTGTACATAGAAGGCAGTATTATAGTAGTTATATTCTTGTACATAGAAGGCAGTATTATGGTAGTTATATTCTTGTACATAGAAGGCAGTATTATGGTAGTTATATTCTTGTACATAGAAGGCAGTATTATAGTAGTTATATTCTTGTACATAGGAGGCAGTATTATAGTATTATATTCTTGTACATAGGAGGCAGTATTATAGTAGTTATATTCTTGTACATAGGAGCAGTATTATAGTAGTTTATATTCTTGTACATAGGAGCAGTATTATAGTAGTTATATCTTGTACATAGGAGCAGTATTATAGTGTTATATTCTTGTACATAGGAGCAGTATTATAGTAGTTATATTCTTGTATAGGAGGCAGTATTATAGCAGTTATATTCTTGTACATAGGAGCAGTATTTATAGTAGTTATATTCTTATACATAGGAGCAGTATTATAGCAGTTTATATTCTTGTACATAGGAGCAGTATTATATAGTTATATTCTTGTACATAGAAGCAGTATTATAGTTTATTTCTTGTACATAGGAGCAGTATTATAGTAGTTATATTCTTGTACATAGGAGCAGTATTATAGTAGATATATATTCTTGTACATAGGAGGCAGTATTTATAGTAGTTATATTCCTGTACATAGGAGGCAGTGTTAGCAGTATTTTTCTTATATATGGCAGGTTTATAAAATATCATTCCATAGTTTAAGCAATTGGGCAGTAGCCAATGTTTCTGTTTAGGAAGCAGTAGTATAGTAGTTATATTCTTGTACATAAGAGGCAGTATTATAGTAGTTATATTCTTGTACATAGGAGCAGTATTATAGTAGTTATATTCTTGTACATAGAAGGCAGTATTATAGTAGTTATATTCTTGTACATAGAAGGCAGTATTATAGTAGTTATATTCTTGTACATAGGAGGCAGTATTATAGTAGTTATATTCTTGTACATAGGAGCAGTATTATAGTAGTTATATTCTTGTACATAGGAGCAGTATTGTAGTAGTTATATTCTTGTACATAGGAGGCAGTATTATAGTAGTTATATTCTTGTACATAGGAGCAGTATTATAGTAGTTATATTCTTGTACATAGGAGGATGTATTATAGTAGTTATATTCTTGTACATAGGAGGCAGTATTATAGCAGTTATATACTTGTACATGGGAGCAGTATTATAGTAGTTATATTCTTTGTAAATAGGAGCAGTATTATAGTAGTTATATTCTTGTACATAGGAGCAGTATTATAGTAGTTATATTCTTGTACATAGGAGCAGTATTATAGTAGTTATATTCTTGTACATAGGAGCAGTATTATAGTAGTTATATTCTTGTACATAGGAGGCAGTATTATAGCAGTTATATTCTTGTACATAGGAGCAGTATTATAGTAGTTATATTCTTGTACATAAGAGCAGTATTATAGTAGTTATATTCTTGTACATAGGAGCAGTATTATAGTAGTTATATTCCTGTACATAGGAGCAGTATTATAGTAGTTATATTCCTGTACATAGGAGCAGTATTATAGTAGTTGTATTCGTGTACATAGGAGGCAGTGTTAGCAGTATTTTTCTTATATATGGCAGGTTTATAAAATATCATTCCATAGTTTAAGCAATTGGGTAGTACAAAGTGAGAAAATAACAAATATAATGTAGAACTGCCTTCAAATGGCATTTCATAAGAGTAACATTTCCTAGAAAATATGCTCTGACCTGCATAATAACCTGTGAGCAAGTGGTCACTTTCTGTCCAGCAATAGCACAGGAGTAACTAAAGAGGTTGTACCATGATTAGTGTAAAAAATGAAAATCAGACATCATATAGAACTCAACTTAGAGTTAGAACCAGCCCTGTACCTCCCATGGACCCAGAGATCTCCCATTGATTGCATCAATTGCTCTGCTTGATTCATTTTAGGCTGACTTCTCATGAGGCATGTCCTGTCTCAGTGGACATGTCCTTTCCTAGGTTCTGTGTCTTTTCTGATGCAGTTCTCACCCTGTAACTCTCACAGCTTCTATATAAGATATGGTTAGAGGCAGTTGAAGGATGGAAAGGAGCATGTGTGACCACCTCAGTGAGGTGGACAGAGAAATAAGGAGAAGAACAAACAGCTAATGGTTCTATACAAATACATCCTATTAAATAAAAGTATTTCAAAAGTACTCAGATTCAGGGATTGGTTTGAAAAATGTAGAATAATTTTTGTGGGAAAATATTCTACAGTTTTCAAACCAGCACCTGGATCTGAATACTTTTGTAATTGCATGTAATTAAAAATTTAGCATAGCCACGGACTTATTCAATAGAATCTATCTGTATAGCGCCACCTGCTGTTTGTTTTTTTCTTATTTGTTTGACCTGTTCACTGAGAATGCCGCACATGCTCAGTTTCATCCTTCAACTGCCTCCTGAGCTGTGATAGGGAGAGTGTGGACACTCCTCCTGAGCTGTGATAGGGAGAGCTGAGACACGCCCCCATGAGCTGTGATTGGGAGAGCATGGACACCGCCTCCTGAGCTGCAGCAGATAAGACACGCCCCTTGAGCTTTCAGCTTGTTATAAATCTAGAAACTATTTGTAGCTGCCGTGGCTACTTGACTGATGTCTCCAGTACTGGACCACTAGTCAACATTAGGTTTCATAAACCAGACAAACCCTTTAAATATTTGTATTCAGATGAGGTTACAGTGGTTCCTAGAGCAAGAGAAACCTTACACTGAAACATTTGGTTAGTCCAGGAGTCACCATTGTTTGTGGTGGACATGATAGGCCAATACCTGTAGTCATCTCAGGATAGTGATATCTGTACCCGCCCCCATATGATTTATTTTCTCTCTCTCACAGGTGCCCCATGGTCCATCTTACTTGCTAACTTGGATCCTGACTACACCTCCCTCGTCGTGAGGAACCTCATCCCAGCTCGCTTCTACCAATTCCGTCTTTGTGCGGTGAATGACGTCGGCAAAGGGCAGTTTAGCAAAGAGACACAACGGTAAGAAGACTAGTTGTACTTTAGCTTCTGTCCCCTAAAGAGAATGCCTAATGACTACCCAGAAGGCTCAGCCCTCTGAAGGAGAAACATCATTTGGTTCCTCTATTGTTTCACCGGTGAGGTAAACTAAGGTCTGCATTTCTTCTCTTATTTTCTTGTGTGTCGAGGGAGCCCATTACACGGGGAGAAACAGTGTTAGACATAATCAGCTTCCGCAGATACAAATGTTAAACAGAATTTGTGAAAGATCTCGCTGTTCTGATGAATGTCGGGCCCTTTGAAGTTGGGGTTCCTCCCCAGCAGTGAGGCCCCTGTTTTATTTTCCTTCTTTTAGGATAAGTAAAAAAAGAATACAATAATTGTGAAGCTCGCTCTCAGCGGATTATCTTAGATATTTTTTTGCAGCTGCACTGAATTCCTGAGCTTGTGATTGATGGAGTCAAGAGATGCATATATTACACCTCCAAACCTCATCTCTGAAGGTTCTGCAAACCTTCAACCCTTCACCTGGCCACGGGCTATGCCGAGCAATGCCATCATATCATGGCTTCACCTATCTCATATCTATCTATCTATCTAAACTGACAAAAAATGGACAGCACCTCCTACAGGTGAGAGTCAGGTGCAAGCTACCTGCTGGCTAATTAAATCCTAAACAAAAAATGGCAGCAGCACTAGATGAGCCATGAGACACAAAATGAACACGAAATGAACATGTGAAGAAGTAAAAAAGCACAACTGCTATGTAGATAAAGTGGAAGCTCTTAGCGCATATAAATGATCATAAATATGTCGGGCTCATCCACCAACGATCAAGGTGGCTTCCAATCGGATGAGTCCTACACTAACACTGACCTGCATCCTACATAAACCGGCAGGCCCATATCAGGAGAACATCATACCTGGTCAGAAGCTGCACCAGTGTGAACAGGAGTGCTAAATTCCCAGAGGAGGCCAGTCCTCCTCTATATATACACATAAACTGACAAAAAATGGACAGCACCTCCTACAGGTGAGAGTCAGGTGCAAGCTACCTGCTGGCTAATTAAATCCTAAACAAAAAATGGCAGCAGCACTAGATGAGCCATGAGACACAAAATGAACACGAAATGAACATGTGAAGAAGTAAAAAAGCACACCCGACATATTTATGATCATTTATATGCGCTAAGAGCTTCCACTTTATCTACATAGCAGTTGTGCTTTTTTACTTCTTCACGTGTTCATTTTGTGTCTCATGGCTCATCTAGTGCTGCTGCCATTTTTTGTTTAGTATCTATCTATCTATCTATCTATCTATATTATACTCTATCATCTATCTATCTCATATTCATATCATTTATCTATCTCATATATCTATCTATCTATCTATCTATTTATCTCATATATATCTACTATCTATCTATCTCTCTATCTATTATCTATCTATCTATCTATCTATATCTATTATCTTTCTATCTACTGTATCTATCTCATATCTATCTATTATCTACCTCATATTTATCTATCTATCTCATATCTATCTATCTATCTATCTATCTATCTATCTATCTATCTATCTATCTATCTTATCTCATCTCTATGTATTATCTATCTATCTATCTGTCTATTTATCTCATATCTATCTATCTAAATATCTAATATCTATCGAATATCTATCTATCTATCTATCTATCTATCTATCTATTTATCTCATATCTATCTATTAATCTATTTTTCATGTGCTGTGACATCACTACATTATTTCCGTGACATCATATGTGCAGTATACTTGCTTGTGACATCACCGTTTGTATAATTCGCAACATCATTGAGTAGATTATTCCTATACTGTGACATCACTGTGTGTATAATGCCGATATTATGACATCACTGTGTGTATAATGCCGATATTGTGACATCACTGTGTGCCCAATCCCTAAACCGTGACTTCACTGTCAACATAATTCCACTATAATTACATCATTGTGTACATTATCCCTGTACTAAGACATCACTATGTGCTTTATCTTCTTTACTAAGACATCACTTTGTGCGTGATCCCTATACTATGGTATCAATGTATGCCTTAGCCTTGTGCATTAGGGAGACCAATCATGAGTTTTTCTGAACATGCTGTTGAAAATGGTTATGGTGGAATGAGGCTTTAGGACCAATATAAGCAACTAGTCTGATCCACGTGTTTAAAAATTGAAGCCCAGAGATGAGGGTCTGCTAAGTGCCATAGACTGTTAGTTGGGAGTGAAAGCAGAGGTCAGAATTGATGTATGTCTAGTTGATGGCTAAGAAATATGTACCTAGATCACTGACAGAAGTTGATTAAGCTTTCTTGGTACTGAAGGCAGGGGTTACAGCATACTATCACTCAAACTCTTAGTCCTGAAGTCAGTATGATAGCGCCACCCATCTCTAGTCTAGTTTTTTTTCTATAAATTGTGCCCTCTTCCTGTAACGCCCTAGGTGATGGCCTACTCCATCTATTCCTAATTGCGCTTTACTACCTAAAGTTGTGTCTCCTTGCTGAGATGAGTCATTGTAACTCTAAAACGCTTGAAATGTACTCACACACACATCACCATGTATAGGACTGCAAACAGAAGCTTACCCGGTGAACACAGGTCAGAGTGATTGTTTTATACTATGTATGTGACTTGTTTGTTTTATTTCTTTTGTATTTAATCACACTTGGGGTAAAATTTTTAGTTCACCTAGCCTGTGTAAGTTTATCTTATTCCCGGATCTCAGAATTCATTGTAAGGTATATATCTACAGTCCATTGGATTTTAGGACTACATTCAAACATGTTTGGAGGATAGAAATGAAGTTACATACAGGATGTATCAACATATTAATACTGCAGATGGCTGGTAAAAAAAATAATAATCTGTTTTTCAGGCTGTGCCAGTCTATTAGGAAGAGTCGAGCTGCTAAATAATATGAATAATCTATTTTCTCAGTCAGTGTCTGCACTGATCTCTTAGTAGTTCCTCTAGCGGCAGGAAGAAACAGCGCTTATCTCAGAGGAGCATCCCTGTCGGGACAAGCTGAGCTTTTTGTGGTTGGTGTAGCTCAGCCAAGTTTGATAAATGTCCCTGGTAAACTTTTCATTTCCATAATGCATAGTTTCGCTTTATACTTTGTTCTGTGTCAAAGTATCAACCAGATAAGGGTTTGATAGAGCTGGTGTACAACGCTCGGTGGCCGGTATCACTGTACTCAGCATGTCAGTGTAATAATACTGCTTCTGTGTAGTCTGAACCTGAGCAGCCTGGTCTTTTCTCCACAGCGTGACACTTCCTGAAGAGCCTCCCAGTGCACCTCCTCAGCACGTTCTAGCTACTGGGCGCACCAACCAGTCCATCTTGGTCCAGTGGCAGTCACCTCCGGAGAATCACCAAAATGGTGTCTTGAAGGGCTACGTTATCAGGTGGGTGATTGGCCGATAAAAGTGGAAAGTCTGAAACATCTGCTGAAAATGATCCAAAAATGCTTTTCTTCTACAAAACGTACCATTCTTACCCATGGGCTGTGCAGGATATTGCAACCAAGTTTATTTGAATGAGGGTGAAGTGTAATACCAGCCACAAAGCGTGGCGTGGTTTCTGCAGGAAAAAAAGCAGAAATGTTTTTTTCCAAATCTTGGACAAACCCTGTAGTGCAATGGAGCCTCTTGGTAAGTTTTTGGCAAAAGGCTTCCAGACCACCACTGAGAGATGACAGCCAGCAGTGAAAGGTACAGTGCACCTCTCTATATACAGGATATCCCTCTATACAGTGCACCCCCATATGCAGGATACCCCCTATATACAGGATATTCCTATATACAGTGTACCTCCTATATGTAGGATACCCCCTATATACAGTGCACCCCCTATATACAGTGTACCCCTATATACACGATACCCACTATATACAGGATACCCCCTCTATACAGTGCACCTGTCTATATACAGGATACGCCCTCTATACAGTGCACCCCCTATATACAGGATACCCCCTCTATACAGTTCACCTCTCTATATACAGGGTATCCATCTATACAGTGCACCTCTATATACAGGATACCCCCGCTATACAGTGCACCTGTCTATATACAGGATACGCCCTCTATACAGTGCACCCCATATATACAGGCTATCCCTCTATACAGTGCACCTCTCTATGAACATGATACTACCTGTGTACAGTGCACCTCTCTATACACAGGATACCCCTTCTATACAGTTCACCCCCTATATACAGGATACCTCCTATATACAGTGCACCCCCTATATACAGTGCACCCCTATATACAGGATACCCCCTCTATACAGTGCACCTCTCTATATACAGGATATCCGTCTATACAGTGCACCCCCTATATACAGGATACCCCCTATATACAGGATACCCCCTCTATACAGTGCACCTGTCTATATACAGGATATGCCCTCTATACAGTGCACCCCCTATATACAGGATACCCCCTATATACAGGATACCCCCTGTATACATTGCATCCCCTATATACAGGATACCCCATCTATATACAGTGCACCCTCTAGATACAGGATATGCTTTTGGGTCTGTGGGGAAAGCGTAGGTGCCCGCCTTTCCTACACATTTTAGCGCTGGAGATTAAATTTGGCTTGACGTGACTTCCTTACAGATTATACACGGATATTGATCGGACGGAAGTACAATATTAACTGCTCTCCGGATCTGCAGTCCTCAAATAAATTCACATTAAATCCCGACTCTAATTCCTCGCTGATTAACAGCGTATTGTCACAGGTCCTGATTAATATGTATAATGTCACACTTGCAGGTCAACCTTTTTTTTCTCTCCTCGACGTTGAGCTGAGTGAAAAAATAGGGATTAGAAGGCGGCACAAAGACAGGTTTAGTGCAGAAGAAAACTGTAAGGCAGGAACAGTAAGAAGAGCAATTTAATTGGTGACCTGTAGAGAGTGGGGGGGATCATGGGGAGGAAAGAAGGGGTGTTATGGGGCAGGTCAGTGACATAGAGCGGGGAAGCAAGAGGCTAACGAGAGAAGAAAGGTGTGAAGATTATTAGGAGGCACGCAGCGAGTGATGAGCGTCGGAGAGGATTATCGTGAAACACAGGAGGAATTAATCAGATATGCACACAACACAACACTGGTAAAACAAGGACTGAGAAATGTCTTCTAGAAGGCAGCTCTAAGCTACAGAGACATGTCATTCCCAAAAGAGAGGGGTTGTCCGGCTGTTTCATACTGTATGTGATGGTGGGAGTCCAACACCCAGCTCTGATCAGTTGTCTGAAGAGACCGTGAGCGCTTTCTAGGCCTCATCAGTCATGTGGCCTTCATGTGAATGGGCCTGAGCTGCAGTACCAAGCCTGGCCACTTTCCAGTTGATAGAACTGTGCTTCGTAAGCTGTGAGGTGGTCTTCAGACAGCTGATTGGTGTCGGATCTCCACCAATCAGACATTGGTGACCTATCCCGACCTCTCGCAGGCAGGGTCCTGTTCCCCTGTGTACCAGTCTGTTAATAGTTTCTTGTTTATGGTATTTTTGTATTATGTAGGTGTAACCCCCACTTTATGTATAGCGTCATGGAATTAGTGGCACTCTCTAAGGCTACTTTCACACTTGCGGTAGGTAGCCTTTTCCGGCAGGCCGGATCCATGCTACCGCAACTCTGCTCTGGCCCCATTCGCTATAATGAAGGCAGGCCGGAGGTCCGCAGCATGTTGTACTTTTATTTTGGCCGCCTCTCAGCAGGTTTGACGTGCTGCGGCCGGACCTCCAGCCCGCCCACATTATAGTGAATGGGGCCAGAGCGGACTAACGCCAGCACAGTGGACTTGCGGTAACACGGATCTGGCAGGCTGTTCCCCCGCCAGAACAGCTTGCCGTAGAAGGCTACCGCAAATATAAAGTAGCCTAATAATAATAATAATAATAATAGGGCATCAATATAACACTAGGAATACAGAAAATGCACAAAGATAAGATATCCCAGCTTTCCCCCTATAGCCTTTTCATTTCCTTTGATCCTTTTTTGTCTCCTATTACAATGAAAACTGAGAAATATACAGCGAAATCTTTTCCACGTGTCCCAGATCAGCCATGCCCCCCCTCCTCCACCTCACTGTCCTGTGTCTGGCCGTATGACAGCTGGTTGCAGCAGGGGCCTCCCCCCTGTGCCCTGTTTGCAGCAGAAGCAAAGATTATTTAGGCCTCACCTATTACCTAACTCACGCCCTTTCAGCCAAGTTTCCAGACCAAATACAACAGATGGACAGGAGAGGAACCACTTGGGTCTCTGGGGGGGGGGGGGGGGGGGGTTCTACAAGACATGCAGAATATTATCTCTTGATTATTTTGTTTAGTGTTCCTTTAAGGCTACATTCACAGTATCGTTATAAAAACCGGCAGGGTGTTCCGGCAGAGAACATCCTGCTGGAGTTCACCGTACCCGGCATTTCATGGACACAGCCGGCAGCGCTGGATATCTATTAACTATAATGGGATCTGACGGTAATCCGGCTGGTTTCCGGCATAAATGATGCTCCCCGTGGTTCCTTTCTCATGGATATCTCCCCTGGGTTTCCTCCATACTTTGCCTGCGGCATTGCCCTTTGTGGTCTATCTGCCCTGTCTTATCAGCCGTGTCTTATGGAGTGTCGTTGCATGCAAGACCCATTTTTCCAGAATATCTTCCATGCAAATGATAACCTGAAGGAGATGAGTGGACCTTAGCAAGATAAAGCAGGATTACTAAGATTAGTGAGAATCTATGTTCCGTGATTGACTGCGGGGAGGGAGAAAATAACCATGGAAAAGTATTATCTTGTATTCTAAGGGTCGTGATTGTCTCTCCCTGCAGATACTGTCTCTCTGGCTTGCCTGTAGACTACCAGTATAGAAACCTCTCCAACCCAGACACCACCAGCCTGCTCCTGGAGGACCTCATTATCTGGACCAATTATGAGATCGAGGTTGCTGCATTTAATAGCGCTGGACTGGGAGTGTTTAGTCCTAAAGTGACCGAGTGGACCCTGCAGGGAGGTGAGATGACCTGGACTAGAGCACGACCATTGCAATCCTGTAATATACTGTATGATATTATGAAGGATCGAGGACATAGGCCCTCAGACCTGAACATTCATGTTTGGATTATCCATGAATATAGGATTGTAATGAATCTTCTACTTCGTACCAAGTGAATACAATTTTAATACAAATCACTAAACATTTGTGTGGGGATGACGTGTATTAATATTATTTTAGTACCAACTGTGGCCCCAGGAAACGCAAAGGCAGAAGCTGTTAATTCCACCGCACTCCGCTTTACCTGGAGCCCGCCAAGTCCACAGTTTGTCAATGGGATCAACCAGGGGTACAAGGTACAGTGTTTTACCTCAAAATATCTTTATTTATTTGTGTTTGTGCACATTTAAAGGCCATGGACACTTTTTTTATAATTGCATTTTACTAATTTTGGGATGAAAATCATTTTTTCAAATTGGTTTTATAAAAAAAAAATATTCAGCAGTTTTTGTGATACAGGGGTTAAAAATCAGTCTATTTGCAGAGTTCTGTCAGCTGACAGTTCATATGAAGCTTTATCGCTGGTCTCCTGACCTCATAAACACTAATTTAAGCCATATTCTTGCCAGTTTGATGAGAGTTTAGCTATAATGAGTATTTATGAGGTCAGGAGATAAGGCAGTCAGCTGAGGGAACTCAGGAAGAACAGTTTGCAAATAGACTGATTTTTAACCTCACGGATCACAAAAACTGCTGACAATTTTTAATGAAGACTTTCATAAAAAAAATGATTTTAGACCAAAATGAGCAAAATGCAATCATACAAAAATTGCCCTGAAGATATCCATAGCCTTTAAGTACATACCTATTTTTCGCTCTATAAGACGCACCCGAAGATAAGACACAGCCCAGATTTTAGAGTAGGAAAATGAGAAAAAAATATCATCACATCACACATCACATCAGACCCCCATCAGACCTCGGATCAGCTCAGTGTGCCCCCATCAGACCTCAGAACAGTCCATTGTTCCCCCATCAGACCTCAGATCAGCCCAGTGTGCCCCCATCAGACCTCAGAACAGTCCATTGTGCCCCCATCAGACCTCAGATCAGCCCAGTGTGCCCCCATCAGACCTCAGAACAGTTCATTGTGCCCCCATCAGACCTCAGATCAGCGTCTTGTGCCCCCATCAGACCTCAGATCAGCCCAGTGTGCCCCCATCAGACCTCAAGATCAGCCCAGTGTGCCCCCATCAGACCTCAGATCAGCCCAGTGTGCCCCCATCAGACCTCAGATCAGCCCACTGTGCCCCCATCAGACCTCAGATCAGCCCACTGTGCCCCCATCAGACCTCAGATCAGCCCATTGTGCCCCCATCAGACCTCAGATCAGCCCACGCAGCCCCATAAAAATAAAATAAAAACCTCTCTTACCTGTCCTGCGCAGCGACTCCGCTCCGGGTCTGGCGCTCCTCTGGCTTCTAAGGTCGGCGCTACACTGTCACCTGACTGCGTGCAGCGTCAGGTCATAGTGCGCGCACTACGTCCGCGCCGGCCCGGGAAGCTAGAGGAGCGCCGGACCCGGAGCGGAGCTGCGGCGCAGGACAGTTAGGTTTTTATTTTATTGTTATGGGGCTGGGTGGGCTGATCTGAGGTCTGATGGGGGTTCCGCAGCTAAAACATACAAGTGAGCGCTCACTTGTAATGGAAGCGCTCACTTGTATTCGCTTTATAAAACGCACCGCAATTTTCCCCCTACTTTTGGGGGGGGGGTGCGTCTTATAAAGCGAAAAATACGGTAAATACCAGGGGACCTTATATGAATACCGTAAATTTGCTAAAGGGCTGGGATGTAGAAAATGAAAGTCAGGCAACACATAGTATATGACAGTCTCTAACAAAGCTAGAACCAGCCCTGTACCTCACATGGATCCAGAGATCTCCTCATTCATTGCTAAAATTGCTTTCTTAGATTTAATTCAAGCTGGCAGCTCAGGGGGCGTGTCCTTTCTCGGGGGTCATGTCTTGTCTGCTGCAGCTAGTAGCAGTTACATAGTTAATGCAGTGGAAAAAAGACATAAGTCCTTCAAGTCCAACCAAGGAGGTGGACAGAGACATTAAAAAAAGAACAAACAGCAGGTGGCGCTATACAGATACATTTTATTGAATAACTCAGTGGCTATACTAAATTTTTAATTACCTGCAATTACAAAAGTATTCAGATCCAGGGGCTGGTTTGAAAATTAGAATTTTTTTTTTTTTTGGAAATAACCCTTTTAAGCGCTGTAACCATTGTTGCTGCAGGGATAACAGGCATGAATTTTGTAACTCAGGGGTCATTATGAGATGAACAGGGGGCTTATGCAAAAATGTACAACTTCTTTACAGAGAGAACCTTGGTTTTTGCAGGTGGTAAGTGTTTTATAGCAATTCACAAGTATTTTTCTGTGTGAGAATAGAGCAGGACAGCAGCCATGAAATTCCCTAAAGGCATAGGCAGTCATAACTATGGATTTCCTCTGTTATCTGTTTGCTCCTCCTCATATAGGGAGTAATTCAGATAGTAGAAGTATATTAAGCAATTGTTATTCATGCAGTTTCCTAATATATGAGTATGTTCTTCCAGAGGTCAGATTACACATATTAGTAAAAACCAAAATTGCCATCCACTTTTACTTATTAATATGTTTAATATCTAAATTTGGGCCCACAATGTCTTAAAGTAAAGCTTTGACTACTTGTAGCAGGAAGAGACAGAAGTGACACCCGCTCTGGTTGTCAGCCAGTGGTGGAGAATGTGTACTGTTTATTTTTAAGTCCATGGACACCTTTAATTTTTATTTTTTTTAATTATTCCATTGTACTCGAGCTAAAAATAATTTTTTCAATTGGTCTTTATTAAAAATGTTGAGCACCTTTCTCTGCACAGCCTTGAGATTCCCCAGTAGCATATTTTTAGTGTGTTCCATCAGGCAGCTCAGCTGACGGCTCCTTATCTCTGATCTCTGACCTCATCAACACTCCTTATAGCTCAATTCTTATCTTACGGAGAAGAATGTGGCTTGAATAAGTGTTTTGAGCTATTAGTAATGTAGAGATAAGGCATGAAAGCGAAAGTACGATTCTCACAGCTTGGCAGAAGTTAAAGGGGCTGTCTCACTTCGGTAAGTGGCATTTATCATGTAGAGAAAGTTAATACAAGCCACTTACTAATGTATTGTGATTGTCCATATTTCTTCCTTTGCTGGCTGGATTCATTTTTCTATCACATTGTACACTGCTCGTTTCCATGGTTACAGTTACAGACCACCCTGTAATCCGTCAGTGGAGGTCGTGTTTGCAGAATTTAAGAAAAAGCACCAGCCTATGTGCGCTCCCATGGTCCCGGCCACCAGAGAGGCTGATGCTTTTTCCTATAGTGTGCAAGCATGACCACCACTGATGGATTGCAGGGTGGCCGTAACCATGGAAACGAGCAATGTATAATGTGATGGAAAAATGAAAGAGTAATGAGTAAAATGCAATCCTAAAAAAAAATTGCCCCCGAATGTGTATATAGCCTTTAAATTGGTTTGCCATATCAATGACTTGTCTAATTATGTATGTGGCCACCTACACCCATTGTACACTGATCCGCGGTCCCCATCCTGTGCAGTTGTTGTGTACTGTGTATATTGTATGTTATCTCCCCCGACATTGTACAATTTCCAGTTCATGTCCAATCTGCTCTGTTCTGCCTTTTTATACAGCGCGCTGACAGTTTTCTTTCACATTATACAGAGCGGACGCATCGCACATAAATTGTACAACATGTTGTACAATAATAGATTCATGCAGCTTGTCAATCCAAATGGGATAATGCCGCGCGCCCTCCTATCAGCCGCTCCTTATTAGACTGGTTCTCAATATGTATTCCAAACACTGGGATTATGGAGCTCGTCACACTGCGCCGGGCCAGACTACGACTCCGTTCTGCACACTGCTGGGTATATATATGTAATGTAGTATATACACTATATTGCACCTACCTGTGTGTCTGTCCATCCACAACATACGTCATATGTGTGGTGGTCTGGCTCCAAACTGGTATCGGATGCTCCTGTGGTTATGCCATGATGATGTAAAAAATGACGAGGATCCAGAGATCTCCCCATTCATTGCTCCAATTGTTCTGTTAGATTTATTTCAAGCTGGCAGCTCAGGGGGCGTGTCCTTTCTGTGACTGCCACAGCTTCTAACAGAAGATATGACTGGGGGGCAGATGAAGATATAGGCCTCATGTGCACAACCCTGCATGTAAGGCTTCATTCACACGACCATATGTGTTTTGCGGTCCGCAAATTGCGGATCCGCAAAAAAAAACGGATGACGTTCCGTATGGCATCCGTGTTTCCGTTTTTTTGCGGATCCATTGTAACAATGCCTATCCTTGTCAGCAAAACGGACAAGAATAGGACATGTTCTATCTTTTTTGCGGAACGGAAATACGGACATACGGAAACGGAATGCACACGGAGTACCTTCCATTTTTTTTGCGGACCCATTGAAATGAATGGTTCCGCATACGGTCCGCAAAAAAAACGGAACTGACACGGAAACAAAATACGGTCGTGTGAATTAAGCCTAACAGTTATGGGGGCTCTTGTGCACACCCCTCTGTGTAACAGTTATGGGGGCTCTTGTGCACACCCTGCATGTAACAGTTATGGGGGCTCTTGTGCACACCCCTCTGTGTAACAGTTATGGGGGCTCTTGTGCACACCCTGCATGTAACAGTTATGGGGGATCTTGTGCACACCCTGCATGTAACAGTTATGGGGTCTCTTGTGCACACCCCTGCATGTAACAGTTATGGGGTCTCTTGTGCACACCCTCTGTGTAACAGTTTATGGGGTCTCTTGTGCACACCCCTCTGTGTAACAGTTATGGGGGCTCTTGTGCACACCCTGCATGTAACAGTTATGGGGGCTCTTGTGCACACCCTGCATGTAACAGTTATGGGGTCTCTTGTGCACACCCTGCATGTAACAGTTATGGGGTCTCTTGTGCACACCCCTCTGTGTAACAGTTATGGGGTCTCTTGTGCACACTCCTCTGTGTAACAGTTATGGGGCTCTTGTGCACACCCCTCTGTGTAACAGTTATGGGGGCTCTTGTGCACACCCCTCTGTGTAACAGTTATGGGGGCTCTTGTGCACACCCTGCATGTAACAGTTATGGGGCTCTTGTGCACACCCTGCATGTAACAGTTATGGGGTCTCTTGTGCACACCCCTGCATGTACAGTTTATGGGGTCTCTTGTGCACACCCCTCTGTGTAACAGTTATGGGGTCTCTTGTGCACACCCCTCTGTGTAACAGTTATGGGGTCTCTTGTGCACCACTCCTCTGTGTAACAGTTATGGGGTCTCTTGTGCACACTCCTCTGTGTAACAGTTATGGGGGCTCTTGTGCACACCCTTCCATGTAACAGTTATGGGGGCTCTTGTGCACACCCCTCTGTGTAACAGTTATGGGGGCTCTTGTGCACACCCCTCTGTGTAACAGTTATGGGGGCTCTTGTGCACACCCCTCTGTGTAACAGTTATGGGGTCTCTTGTGCACACCCCTCTGTGTAACAGTTATGGAGGCCCTTGTGCACACCCTGCATGTAACAGTTATGGGAGCTCTTGTGCACACCCTGCAGGTAACAGTTATGGGGGCTCTTGTGCACACCCTGCATGTAACAGTTATGGGGGCTCTTGTGCACACCCCTCTGTGTAACAGTTATGGGGGCTCTTGTGCACACCCCTGCATGTAACAGTTATGGGGGCTCTTGTGCACACCCTGCATGTAACAGTTATGGGGCCTGACTGCTGTAAAGTTTGGGGTCTCTTGTGCACACCCCTGCATGTAACAGTTATGGGGTCTCTTGTGCACACCCCTCTGTGTAACAGTTATGGGGTCTCTTGTGCACACCCCTCTGTGTAACAGTTATGGGGTCTCTTGTGCACACTCCTCTGTGTAACAGTTATGGGGGCTCTTGTGCACACCCTTCCATGTAACAGTTATGGGGGCTCTTGTGCACACCCCTCTGTGTAACAGTTATGGGGGCTCTTGTGCACACCCCTCTGTGTAACACTTATGGGGGCTCTTGTGCACACCCTGCATGTAACAGTTATGGGGACACTTGTGCACACCCCTCTGTGTAACAGTTATGGAAGCTCTTGTGCACACCCCTCTGTGTAACACTTATGGAGGCTCTTGTTGCACACCCCTCTGTGTAACACTTATGGAGGCTCTTGTGCACACCCTGCATGTAACAGTTATGGGGGCTCTTGTGCACACCCCTGCATGTAACACTTATGGAGGCTCTTGTGCACACCCCTCTGTGTAACAGTTATGGGGGCTCTTGTGCACACCCCTCTGTGTAACAGTTATGGGGACACTTGTGCACACCCCTACATGTAACAGTTTATGGAGGCTCTTGTGCACACCCTGCATGTAACAGTTATGGGGCCCTTGTGCACACCCCTCTGTGTAACAGTTATGGGGACACTTGTGCACACCCCTCTGTGTAACAGTTATGGAGGCTCTTGTGCACACCCCTCTGTGTAACAGTTATGGGGACACTTGTGCACACCCCTCTGTGTAACAGTTATGGAAGCTCTTGTGCACACCCTCTGTGTAAACAGTTATGGGGGCTCTTGTGCACACCCTGCATGTACAGTTATGGGGACACTTGTGCACACCCCTCTGTGTAACAGTTATGGAAGCTCTTGTGCACACCCCTCTGTGTAACACTTATGGAGGCTCTTGTGCACACCCCTCTGTGTAACACTTATGGAGGCTCTTGTGCACACCCTGCATGTAACAGTTATGGGGGCTCTTGTGCACACCCCTGCATGTAACACTTATGGAGGCTCTTGTGCACACCCCTCTGTGTAACAGTTATGGGGGCTCTTGTGCACACCCCTCTGTGTAACAGTTATGGGGGCTCTTGTGCACACCCTGCATGTAACAGTTATGGGGACACTTGTGCACACCCCTCTGTGTAACAGTTATGGGGGCTCTTGTGCACACCCCTCTGTGTAACAGTTATGGGGACACTTGTGCACACCCCTACATGTAACAGTTATGGAGGCTCTTGTGCACACCCTGCATGTAACAGTTATGGGGCCCTTGTGCACACCCCTCTGTGTAACAGTTATGGGGACACTTGTGCACACCCCTCTGTGTAACAGTTATGGAAGCTCTTGTGCACACCCCTCTGTGTAACAGTTATGGGGGCTCTTGTGCACACCCTGCATGTAACAGTTATGGGGACACTTGTGCACACCCCTCTGTGTAACAGTTATGGGGACACTTGTGCACACCCCTCTGTGTAACAGTTATGGGGACACTTGTGCACACCCCTCTGTGTAACAGTTATGGGGACACTTGTGCACACCCCTCTGTGTAACAGTTACGGAGGCTCTTGTGCACACCCCTCTGTGTAACAGTTATGGGGACACTTGTGCACACCCCTCTGTGTAACAGTTATGGGGACACTTGTGCACACCCCTCTGTGTAACAGTTATGGGGACACTTGTGCACACCCTTGCATTGCTGGATCCATGTATACAGGCCGGCTCCATTCCGCCATGTTCGCTGGCTTCCCCAACCTCCACTTATTTTTTGATGCCAATTAATTTCTATATTCGTTTAGGCAAAGAATTATTGTTATTCAATACGGGGAGGGAGGGGACGGCCTAATGGCCCCTAGATTACTTCCCATTGCAATTAATTGGCATTTACATTAATTAAACTCATTTACATCAATCCTGTACGATGCAGACTCTGCATGTAATTGGCCGAGAACTCGATGGCGATGAAGATATTTAACATCCATATTAAATTGTAATTAGTATTTCTGATTAGGAAATTCCATTCTAAAATCAGCCTCTAATTAGCCGCTCCTGGCCTGTTCCAGTCCTGGCAGTTCCAGAGCTTTATGTGTCTCGTAAATCAGGAGATAACAAGCAGAAAACTCTTGTGCTGTTTGTATCCCATTAAGGGATCAGACGGGACGATTGGGGGATGAGAGAGGTTCAGAGTAAAACTTCCCAGACCCGCTGATGTTAGACGACGGGCGGCGAACAGATAACCGCTCCTACCCATAATTCGTATATTAAAATGCAACAGATATGTTGCAAAAATGTGCACGCCCGCCACACTCGTCTCATTGGGACTTGCAAAAATCCACGTGCCCCCCCCAGTAAGACCAGGTTCACATCACCATATAGTTTTCCGCTATTCTGCTCCGTCAGAAGAAAAAAAAAATGTTAAAAAAAACGGATCCTTTAGGGGTCATGCACACGGCCGTATGCAAAACACGGATCCACAAAAAATACAGATGACATCTGTGTAGCATCCGTTTTTTGGGGGGCAAAACTATTGTAAGAGCTTGTTCACACGGCCGTCGGCCGGCCGTGCCCATGCTGTGGACCGCGAATTGCGGTCCGCAATGCACGGGCACCTACAGTGGTGCTTCGGCATGCGGAATGGGGTCCGCGATCCGCATCCAACTGTCTGCACCAATAGAACAAGTTCTATTTTTTTGTGGTGCGGAGGCACGGACAGATCCGTGCCTCCGTTCCGCACCGCATCTCCGTGATTGCGGGACGCAATACGGCCACAGCCACACAACAGCCATGTGAACAGGCCCTAAACAATGCCTATCCTTGTCCGAAAAACGGACGTGTTCTATCTTTTTTGTGGGGCTATGGAATGGACGTGTGCTGTCTGCATTTTTTGCAGACCTATTGAAATGAATGGGTCCACATTAGAGATGAGCGAACGTGCTCGTAACGAGCACTGTACCGCTCGGCTCCCCTGCGCTCGCATGGGCGCAGGCAGCCGCTTCCGTCGGGTGAGGAGGACGGAAGCGGCTGCCTGCGCCCATGCGAGCGCAGGGGAGCCGAGCGGTACAGTGCTCATTACGAGCACGTTCGCTCATCTCTAGTCCACATCCTATCCGCAAAAAAAGACGGAAGGGACGCGGAAACTAAATCTGTTCGTGTGCATGAGCCCTTTTTTTTGAGCATCCTTTGTGCTCATTTTGCACCTGTTTTTTTTTTTTCAGTTCCGTCAGAGATCCGTTATTTTTGACGAGAGAATCACGGGACTTCTTCACCTGTCTAAAATAACGGATGCAATAGGGGCACAACGTATGCTCAAAAATAAAGGGGCACATTTACTAAATTGTTTGCGCCAGTTTTTAGTCTAAAAAAATGCTGGTTTAGATAGTCTAATTTTTTTAGTGGCATTTACTACTAAAATTGCGCCTGTTTTGGTGGCTTCTTCTGCAAGGTTGAAAAAAAAAAGTGTTTGTCAAATCAAATCTCACATTTTTCCGCACATAGGGGGTCATTTATTAAGACCAGCGTTTTAATAAGCCCTATAGCTGGCAGTGGATCCGCCAAAGTTATGAAAAGGTGACGGCCTCTCTATAACTTTGGCGCATCCACCGCCGAGCTGTCCTACATTTAGACCATTTGCTATGCCTGAGAAAATGATAAATGAGATCCCCTTCTCCGCCCACATTTTTAGACCTGGCGTGAGCGGAAAAGTCGCAGATTGCGGCACAAATAACCTTCCGCTAGAAATACGCCTAATAGAAGCGGATTTCTGGATAATAAAGGACCCCCATAATCCGCATCGTGCGCAGCCACCCTTTTATGGTTAAGGACAGGATAGATTGGCTTGTTCCATACAGCTCACTTGCACTAAGTCTCCTGCACCCGACCGTGTCCGTTTTTGCAGTCCGCAAATCGTGAATCTACATCCCGCATTTTCCCTTCTGCAGGTCCCTCATCAAGTTACAAATGCCTATTCTTGTCCGCATTTTTGTGACCCCCTTTGTAATGAATGGGTCCGCATCCAGTCCGCAAAGAATGCGTATCGGATGCGGACCGAAACTACGGTCGTGTGCATGAGGCCTTAGGGTAAGTTCACACCTGGCAGATCATCTCCGTGGAGTTGCGGGTGGAAAATCCGCATTGTATTACAGCACTGGCAAAGTGGATTTAACCATGTGTTAGGCCTCATTCACACGTCCGTATAATGTGTCCGCATCCGTTTCCGCAATTGCGGACAATTATGCGGATAGAATGCGGATCCATTCATTTCAATGGGTCCCGAAAAAATGCGGACAGTACACCGTGTGGTGTCCGCATCCGTGTGTCCGTTCCGACTGTCCGCATAAAGAAATCCTCCTGTCCTACTTTTCTCCCGAATTGCGGTCCGTAGCACAATGAAAGTCTATGGATCCGCAAAAAATACGGAAGACATGCGGAAAGGCATCCGCATGTCATCCGTATTTGCGGATTCCGTTCCAGGAGGGGAGAAAAAAAAAGAAAAGGTACAGATGATATTCATCCTTTGTGGATCCGCAAAAAACGGATGACATAGGAATACATCCTTTCCGTTTTTTTACGGAAAAACGGAACGGATGTCCTGGAAAAACAGAGTTTTTTGCGGAACAACGGATCCGCCAAAAACTGACCGTTTTCCAGGATGTGCACAAATACGGACGTGTGAATGGAGCCTTATCCACACGCTGCAGTAAAAATCCCCAGTGCAAATTGACCTGCGGCGCGGATTTTATATCAGCAGTATATCTGCAACAGCTCCTCCTGATATGCCGCGGTCCGTTGTGGATTTTGCTGTGGTCGGAGTTCTTTTTTTTCAGTTTTACGTAATTCATTGTATAAAAAAAAAAAACGTTTAGCACTTTTCTAATATACTTTACATATAAATTCCTCGCCATTTTCAAGATCTCTGCTTGCTGTAACTGAATGGAGGGGCTTCTGTTTGACGGCCAGAGGCTCTAGAGCAGGGATGGCCAACCTGCGGCTCTCCAGCTGTTGCAAAACTACAACTCCCAGCATGCCCAGTCTGCCTACAGCTATCATCCTACAGCAGGGCATGGTGGGAGTTGTAGTTTTACAACAGCTGGAGAGCCTCAGGTTGGCCAGCCCTGCTCTAGAGTCTGGACTGATACATTGTAACCAAGGAGAGATTTGCGCTGCCGATGTATTTAGCTCACAGAGGACTGGCTTCCATTGTAGCAAAATCTCCACTGTGAGACCTCATGCACACGCCCGTATGTATTTTGCGGTCCGTGAAAAACGGATCCGCAACAAATACGGATGATGTCCGTGTACATTCCATATTTTGCGGAATGGAACAGCTGGCCCCTAATAGAACAGTCCTATCCTTGTCCGTAATGCGGACAATAATAAGACAATAATAAGCCATGTTCTATACTTTTGCGGAATGGACATACGGAAACGGAATGCACATGGAGTAACTTCTGTTTTTTTTGGGTTTTTTTTTGCGGACCCATTGAAATAAATGGTTCCACATACGGTCCTCAAAAAAAAACGGAACGAACACGGAAAGAAAATACGTTCGCGTGCATGAGCCCTGAGAAGTATTAGGTCTATACAGGTTTTCAGCCGTTTCTAGATATAAACATTCCCATTCACTGACAGCAAGCAGAGATACATAAAACAGTGATAGCGCACAGCGTAGGAGAAAGTTGCAGAACTTTTCGTCCCCTCCTTGCACCAATAGACAGGAATAAATCTCCGTTTCTATAAGGGCTCATGCACACGAACGTATTTTCTTTCCGTGTCCGTTCCGTTTTTTTTTTTTTGCAGACCGTATGCGGAACCATTCATTTCAATGAGTCTGCAAAAAAAACGGAAGTTACTCTGTGTGCATTCTGTTTCCGTATGTCCGTATTTCTGTTCTGTTCCGCAAAAAAATAGAACATGTTCTATTATTGTTCGCATTACGGACAAGGATAGGACTGTTCTATTAGGGGCCGGCTGTTCTGTTCCGCAAAATACGGAATGCACACGGATGTCATCCATATTTTGTGCAGATCTGATTTTGCGGACAGCAAAATACATACGGTCGTGTGCATGAGGCCTAAACCGTCAGCGCACGGACGCCTATGTCCATCGCAGGCATGTAGCAGTGGTATGTGCGCCGCACAGCCTCAGATTTATGTTATATCCGTGCGTTCAGCCAAAATTATCCCCCATTCCAGGGGAAATTTCCCAAGTGCTGCTTAAACGGCAAAGAAACAATATAGAGCAGACTTCGGCGCTACTCCCGAGCCTTATATATAAGTGCACTTGCTGCAATAAACTCTGCATTGTATACAGGACCCAGGAGTAAATCCGTAATTGTACAATTTATGTAGTGCAAGTCCATTTCATTACCCTGCTGCCGGGGTGGCCATTCCTCATGACAGCGCTGACATCTAGTGGTCATGGGCGGAAGTGTGGGCCCCCTGCCAAACCTACTCAGTTGTCCTTGTAATGTAATAATAAGATTCAACAATCCGCCTAATGCAGCTAATCTGTTACTGCGAGTCAGGGAGAGCAGCCGAGCCTGCGGAACGCACATCCCTGATAAACCTCTGGAACATTTAACCCATTTTATATATACAGTCCAAAAACGCTGTATTATGCGGCGGTCATATGAGGATAACACCGAGGAGAAAAGCGAAATCACGGCAGTAGAACGTATAAAGGCGACAAATATCGGGGCCGAAAATGTAGAGGGTGCACTTAGGCTACTTTCACACTAGCGTTAATATTTTCTGGTATTGAGTTCCGTCATAGGGTCTCAATACCGGAAAAAACGCTTGCGTCTTGTCCCCATTCATTGTCGATGGGAACAAAACGGAACTGAACAGAACGGAGCGCTCCAAAATATATTCCGTTCTCATACCAGAGAGCAGCATGCTGCGGTTTTCTTTCTGTCCTGGGATGCGGAGCAAAGCGGATCTGTCATGACCCACAATGCAAGTCAATGGGAAGGATCCGTTTTCTGACACAATAGAAAACGGATCCGTCATGACCCACAATGCAAGTCAATAGGAAGGATCCGTTTTCTGACACAATAGAAGACGGATCCATCATGACCCACAATGCAAGTCAATGGGAAGGTTCCGTTTTCTGACACAATAGAAAACGAATCCGATATGACACACAATTCAAGTCAATGGGGATGGCTCAGTTTTCTCTGACACAATAGAAAACGGATCCGTCCCCATATTGACTTTCAGTGGAGTTCATAACGGATGCAGACGGTTGTATTATCAGTAACGGAAGCGTTTTTTCTGAACCCTGTCGGATCCAGCAAAAATGCTAGTGTCAAAGTAGCTTAAGACTGTGGCTCCACACATTTGTCTGTCACTTACAGAATTAGTTAGCGTCTGTTGCGCCAAAATTTAGTGTCCAGAGTTGCATTTTTAAAGGGGTTCTCCAAGAATTAGGGCATTTTAGAAATGGAGCTAAGCCTGCCTCGCATACACCCCACTCTGATCCTGTCCACGTCCTGGTCCCTGCAGGGTTTACATCAGGCTTAAGGCTCATGCGCACAACTATATTTGTTTTGTAATCTGGAAAAAGACGGATCCACAGAAAATACGGATGGAGTTCGTGTGCGTGAACGGAACAGCTGGCCCCTAATAGAACAGTCCTATCCTTGGCCGTAATGCGGACAATAATAGGACATGTTCTATCATTTTGAGGGAACGGACATACGGAAACGGACCCATAGAAATGAATGGTTCCCCATACAGTCCGGAAAAAAAACAGAACATGAGCCCTTAGCATGAGAGTGGTCACATTCTCCTCTGCAGCCAGTGACTGGCTTCAGTGGTAACATGTTGCTTGTGGCCATGTCACTGCTGAAGCCAGTCATTGGCTGCAGAGGAGCATGTGACCATGCACTGCCGAATGTCAACACCGACGGCGGTTCACGGTGATGTGACCATGTCTGTGCATCACCGATTGTGATGCTGTGTCCATGTTCCAGGAGTGGAACGTGCGGATGCGGAGCAAAACCATGGTCATGTGGCCATGGTCCGTTTTTTTTTTTTTTTTTGAACGATGCCTATTATTGTGCGCAAAATGGAAAAGAATAGGACATGTTCTATCTTTCTATGCAGGCCACGGTGGGTCCACATCCAATTGTATGAATGTGGTTTAAAACACATTTTAACCCCTTCTTGCAGTATACCACATAGTAGTGGGGCACTGCAATTACCCGGTGGCTTACGGACGGGAAACTATCCATTGTTCTCTGTATGTAGCCAAAATTTATCTTGTACGTCCATTTTGGTGGTTTTTAGCGATAAGTAAGAGGCAAAGGTATAAGTGATGTGTTGTAAAGTGCACTTTTAGGGGTCATTCACACAACTGCATAGACATTAAAATCCCTATGATGCATTAAGAAGTATCTTTCCAATTGTTTTTTAGAAAAAAAAGGAGGCATATCCATCTAACTAGCTTCCTGAAGGCTCGTCTCCAATCCCTCTCTCTCCTCTCCTGAGCGATCGCCTAGCTGAAATCTGATCAGATCAAGCGGCAAATAAAAGAGGGGCTGAGATGAGCCCGTCTGCCGGATTTGGCATTGCTAATGCGCCCGCACAATTTTTCATGAAAACCAATTGGAAAAAAAAATGTACTTTTTGTGATGTACCGTAATTGATGCTGTGCAATAAAACAATTGTAATAAAAGGCGTTCATATCAGATTGAGGGTGACCTCCGATCCACTGCCGCAAAGTGCCTGATGTACTATTGGATGAAATGAAGACGCGGCAGCAGCTGGAGAGGAGAGAATATAGTATTGTGCTCTTAAGTGGCCAGCAAAGGCTTTTCAGCAAAGTAAGATGTTCTGTGCCCGACGACGAAGTACAAGACGCCTGCAACGAGCTGTTTGTTGATTCATTATGAAGAGCCTTAGTGCAGCCAAAGAAGAAAGAGAAGAGCCCTTCCCTAGGCCTTCTACAGAGCGCTCATCTGCCCGAAATCTCCGGCTGGGAAATGAACCCGCCAGACCCACCTTTATTAAGACCAGCGTATCGTATTGGAGTGGCATGCCCCAGATTGTTTAAAGTTCACACATAACTTTGGAACTCTCTGGAAATAGACCACAATTTTCACCACTTTAAGGCTTTCTTAAAGGGGTTTTCCCACAAAAAATATTCTACAGTTTTCAAACCAGCCACTGGATCTGAATACTTTTGTAACTGCATCTAATTAAAAATTAAGCATAGCCACTGAGTTCAATAAAATGGCTGCACATGCTCAGTTTCATCTTTCAACTGCCTCCTGAGCTGTGATAGGGAGAGCTGAGACACGCCCCCTGAGCTGTGATAGGGAGAGCATGGACACGCCTCCTGAGCTATGATAGGGAGCGCGTGGACACGCCCCCGCAAGCTGTGATAGGGAGAGAGTGGACACACCTCCTGAGCTGTGATAGGGAGAGCTAAGACACGCCTCCTGAGCTGTGATAGGGAGAGCATGGACACGCCTCCTTAGCTGTGATAGGGAGAGCATGGACATGCCTCCTGAGCTGTGATAGGGAGAGCATGGACACGCCTCCTGAGCTGTGATAGGGAGAGCATGAACACACCCCTTTAGCTGCAGCAGAAAAGACACTCCCCTTGAGCTGCCAGCTTGATATAAATCTAGCAGAGTAATGAATGGGGAGATCTCTGTGAGGTATAGGGCTGGTACATATATTAAAAATTAAAAAATACCATCACCAAAAAAAATTTAAGATTTACAGGATCGGTCATGTAAAAATATAACTCCCATCAGACAGTTACTGTATCATGAATGTTGTGCTGTATTTATCTGCTTTCTCTTCCACAGCTAATGGCTTGGGACCCAGCTAAGGAAGATGATATAACTGTGGTCACAGTCAGACCCAACTTCCAGGACAGCACTCACGTAGGCTTCATCACTGGCTTACAGAAGTATCACAGCTACGTGACTTCCATCCTATGCTTCACTGCCCCAGGAGATGGGCCCCGCAGCCCCCCACAGCTAGTCTGGACTCAAGAGGATGGTATGGAAGTGATACTCTAACATGCAATGTTCTATGCAGAAGCCCGGGAGATATCTACCTTCTCATAATGAGGTCACTGCTTTCACGTGCCACCACCGTTCAGGACGAAGGGTTGGCTTCATATGCATGGTCACCCTTCATTGTGAGCTTCTATGCAATTCTCAGCCAACTCTCTGCTCAGATGAAGGTCTGGACACCTCTGTAGTCAGATCCTCATGTATCTCCATTTATGGCGTGGTGAATCGATACTCCATAAATGTTTATTGTGAGAAAAGACTTTGAAATTGGTTCTAGTTCTTGATCCAGGGATGGAGGGTAGTGGCCATATTGCTTGAGCAGATGCCCTTACTCTTATCATAGGTGACATAATATATCACAATAGGCAACCAAATTATTTGTGGAGATCATAGGTCACATTATGATAATTTAGAGGGATCAGTCAGATGGTGACATCATAAGCCACCCTTCCCTCCAGAACTTCCTGTCTGCCTGTGATGTCAAGTGCACAGAGCCGTTCTCTAGCCGAAGATGGAGAAATGAGGAGAATCTTTGATAGGGGATATCTTTTTTGTAGAATTACAAAATGATCCCAAAACTTCATGGTTGTTCACGATCTGGTCTAACTTTACCTCCTGTCTAGGGATGAGCGAACTTCTGTTTTAGAAGTTGGTGTTTGGGTTCCAGTTACCTCAGAATTGTGTTATGGATCCTGTCACCACGGTCCAGAAGTTTGCTCATCTCTATTCCTTCCTCTTCTATCCTTCTAGTACCTGGACCTGTGGGCAGTCTCAGCTTTGATGACATTCTGGATACATCCTTAAGAGTGACCTGGCAGGAGCCTTCAGAGAAGAACGGGATCCTCACTGGTAGGTTCCTAGCAGTCCAGAGAAAGGAGTATTTGGCGGTAGGTACTGTACATAGGAGGCCTAGCCAGTGTCATATGGGGGGAGATTTATCAAAACTGGTGTAAAGGAAAACGGGCCCATAGCAACCAATAAGATTTCCACCTTTTATTTTTCAGAGCTCAGAGGGATTGAAACTGCCCCCCCATATGCCGGGCCCCTCACACGGAATATACTTACTCCGCTCCCTGCACCGCTCCTTCTCCCCGTGTGCCAATGAAAACATCCAGTGTCTGGGGGGAGCAGCCAATGGCAGGCGGGGACAGGGACGAGCCTCCCTAGGGGTCCCTGTCCCCACCTGCAATTGGCTGCTCCTCCTGACACAGGCTATTTTCACCCGCACATGGGGAGAAGCAGGAGCAGCGGTGTGGGGACCAGGAGCGGTGCAGGGAACTGGATAAGTATATTCCGTGTGAAGGGCTCAGCATATGGGCAGGGAAGTTTATAGTTTCGGATAACCCCTTTAATTTCCAGAGTGTCAGTAAAAAAAAAAAAACGTACAAGCACAGTTGCCATCCGCGTTGTGTCAGTGATTTCTCACAGACCCATAGACTTCAATGGGCATGTTTAGTCTCCTTGATTTTTTCACTGACCCATGGTCACTAAAAAAACTACTGCTGTGTGAACAAACGCATTAAAATCAATGAGCACGTGTTCTGTCCGTGGAAAATACAGACAGCATATGTCAGTGACTGCAGAACATAATGCGCCTTTATACTTGACCGGCAGAAGTGGGAGAACGGGTAATGAATTTTTCGCTTTCACCTACAATCAAACTAACGCCAGAGAACGCGGCAACTAACTTTCCCGGAACGCATGAATTATACAGAGAAACATTTCTAAAAATGTTTCTGTATGACGAGCAAACAAGCAACGTATAATCATTGTAATCAGCGAGACACAGAGCGCGAGGTGCGCATAAATCCACAGCTAGTAATAACCATCTCTGCAGAGACTGGCACGCCGCAAACCGAGCTAATAAATCAGCAGAGTGCAAGTGATTTCCCAGCTGAGTGGAAGAAGTAAGCTATATAATATTAGCATGTTCTTATTCAGGGCCATCGCAAAGATGTGTGGAGACCCACAGCAAAGTATCATGAAGGGTGGAAATAAGAAAAAATCCTCAGGGTCATATAATGGTGTATAAATAATACCGCTACAGTATAGTAACCAAATAACAGTGCAATATACAGCTGAGTGACAGTGTGTGGTTAAATAAAATCACCATACATGCATCGATACTACTATACAGTACACAAATAAAAGCACTTTACAATGTATACTTAAATAATATTACCATATAGCGCATCAATAATACTACTATAGAGTACCCAAATAAAAGTGCCGTATAGCGTGTGCTTAAATAATACCGTATAGTGCATCAACAATACAACTATACAGTACCCGAATAAAAGTGATGTATAATGCATGCTTAAATAATATTACCATATAGTGCATTAATGTCACCACTATCTAGTACCCAAATAAAAGTGCTGTATAGTGTATTCTTAAATAATATCACCTTACAGTGCATCAATAATACCACTATACAGTACCAAAATAAATGGACTATAAAGTGCATGCTAAAAAGGGTTATTCTCATGTTATACAAAGGGGGCATATCGCTAGGATATGCCCCCATTGTATTATAGGTGCGGTTCCCTATATCGAGAACGGAGCCCCCAAAGTGAATGAGGGTGCGCTGCGCATGCGCAGCCGCCCTCCATTCATTTCTATGGGGCCGGCGAAAATATCCGAGCCAGTGCTCGGCTATCTTCGTCGGCTACATAGAAATAAATGGGAGCGGTGGTCGCACATGCGCGGTGCGCTCCCATTCATTTCTATGGGAGCAGCGGGGGAGCTGCGCCTGGTGGTGGCCGGACCGGGAAACCTGGGGTCCTCCAGGCGCAGCGCTCCCCCCTCTAATCGAGCGATATGCCCCTATTGTCTAAGATGAGCATACCCCTTTAAATAATATTACCCTATAGTGCATTAATGATACCACGATCTAGTACTCAAATAAAAGTGCTCTATAGTGTATATGTAAAAAATAATAAATAATAATAATGTAAAATAATAATAAAATAAAATCACCATACAGTGCATCGATAATACTACTATAGAATACCTAAATAAAAGTAGTATATGGTGTATGCATAACTAATATTACCATATAGTGCATCAATAATACCACAATATACTGTAGTACCCAAATAAAAGTGCTGTATAGTGTATGCTTAAAAAATATCACCATGCAGTGCACGGTGCAGCACCACTATGTAATACCTAAATAAAGGGCTATATAGTATTGGTTAAATAATATTACCATATAGTGAATCAATAATATCACTATATAATTCCCACATAAAAGTTCTGTATAATGTATGCCTAAGTGATAGCAACATACAGTGCATCAATAATACCCCTACATAGTACCTAATACTAGCTCTATCTAATATATAAAGCTGAGTGCATGTATGTGTGTGTATGTCCGCTAAAGGAATCCGTACCGTCGCAGCTACAATCACGAAATTTGACACACAGGTACATCAGGTGTCTGGGAAGGTTTTAGACCATTTCTCAGCTCTCCAGGACGTACCGTTCCCGAGATATTTCCAAAGAATGCATTAACCAATAGACGCCTGGTCACATGACCCTTATCAGCCAATAGAAGCTTGCAGGCTGTTAGTCTCCCCACACAGAGTTTCACACCAGGTTTCCATAACAACCCTGCCATTTCTCTTCACTGCTGTAGCTTTAAAGGGGCAGGGCGCTGTGGATGACACTGTTAAAGGAGTATTTCTGTTACCATAAATATAACTTATGTTTTAGATTAAGTCATCATCAATCATTACCTCATATAATGTAAATTTCACATATTTACTGTTCAGTAATAATAAAAGATGTTTTCTTCCACTGCTACCCACTGTGTTTCCTCATAAATTACCATGGCATCGACCTGTAATTCAGGCGACCCTAAAATGAAGGACTTAAAAGCCTCACCCCCAGGTCCCTCAAAGTCATGCCCCCAGCCCAGTTAGGTCACGCCTAACTCCCGGTTAACTCTCGGAAAACCCCTTTAATCTCTCCAGTGCTTTGCTTCCTCTAATGGCCCATTCACACAACTGTATGAATGGGTCTGCATCTGTTCTGTAATTTTGGGGAACGGGTGCGGACCCATTCATTGTGGTGTGGGCCACAAAAGATGCGTGTAGCACACCATGTGCTGTCCACATCTGTAGTTCCGTTCCACGCCCCCACAAAAGATATAGAACAAGTCCTATTCTTGTCCGCAATTGTGGACAAGAATAGGCATTTTCTATGGTAGCGGCGGCCATGTGCGGAATTCACAGGTGCCGGTATCCGTGTTGTGCGGATCCGCAAAACACTTTGGTCGTGTGAATGTAGCCTAAGGGGGCTATAGCTGTTGGTCAAGGCAACTATTGTAGAGTATGTATATGGTTAGCTAAAAATCTCCATAATTAGAAAAACATGGCTTAGTTCTTCTCAAAACAGTGCCACTCCAGTCAACAAGTTGTGTGTGGTATTGCACAGTCCATTGACTTCAATGGTTTTGAGCTGCAGTACCTCCCCATGGACTGGCGTGGTGCTGTATGGTCATCTTCCTTTCTGCTTTTGTGTTCTGCAGGCTACAAGATCTCCTTGGAAGAGTTTAACCAAACCAACACCAGAGTAACGCACTACCTCCCCAACGTCACCTTGGAGTATCGGGTCACCGGCTTGACTGCACTCACGACCTATACCATCCAGGTGGCCGGCATGACATCGAAAGGTCAAGGAGCAGTGGTCTCCTCCACCATCTCCTCCGGTGTGCCACCAGGTCTGTATGGTGACAGTAAACAGAGTGATTCACTGGAAAAGCTTGGCGGCTTTTTTTTTCCTTTTTCATATTTACTGGAACAGGGCGCTGACATTGTCACAATGACTTTTCTTTTTTTGTGTGATTTTTCCATTAGCGGAGGTACTTGATAACATAATTGTTCTCTATTACAAAAGACTAATCTGTCATCAGCTCTGCGGCAGCTCGTCACCTCGACATCTCTCTGATGGAAAACGAGGATCGCCTAGACAATAATAGTAATTAATCTCATTTGGGCAACCATCGCCTGATGACATGGATTCGTAAAGTGCTTATTAAAAAAAATCCCAGGGTCCAGGCTTACTCATCTGTTTGTAAAAAGTCTACAAAAGGGCATCTCCTTCCATTGCAAAGCGAAATGCGTAGCAGAGCCTGACGAGGAATAGCTGCGCTTTTTTCCCGCGCTGGTGCCAAAAACACCACGTACATTTTCCGTTGCATGCGGAATTACAGGATTACGTAGAACACATTCATATACACGGGATGCGGTTTCACAAAGATTTCAGCTCAAAATTTGCTATTTTTGTTATTTATTATTGTAGCGCCATTCATTCCATGGCGCTGTACATATGATGAGGAGGGCACATACATAAAACAAGTACAGTAAGCATGAACTGGTACAGAAGGAGAGAGGATTCTGCCCGCGAGGGCCACGATCCACCAGGGATGGGGGAAGGACACAGTAGGTGAGGGTAAAGCTGGTCATATGGCGGTGTAGTGGAAGCAAGGTTACTGGAGGTTGTAGGCTTGTCTGAAGAGGTGGGTTTTGGGTTCCTTTTGAAGGTTTCCATGGTAGATAAGAGTCATATGTTTGGAAAGAGAATTCAAGAGTATGGAGGAAGGACACAGTAGGTGCGGGTAAAGCTGGTCTTGGCGGTATAGCAGCAGCAGGGTCACTGGTTGTAGGCTTGTCTGAAGAGGTGGGTTTTCAGTTCCCTTTTGAAGGTTTCTATGGTAGGTAAGAGTCATATGTTTGGAGAGAGAATTCAAGAGTATGGAGGAAGGACACAGTAGGTGAGGGTAAAGCTGGTCATATGGCGGTATAGTGCAAGCAAGATTACTGGAGGTTGTAGGCTTGTCTGAAGAGGTGGGTTTTCAGGTTTCTTTTGAAGGTTTCCATGGTAGTTGAGAGTCTGATATGTTTGGAAAGAGTATTCAAGAGCATTGGGGAAGGACACAGTAGATGAGGGTAAAGCTGCTCATAGGGGTATAGCAGCAGAAGGGTCACTTGTCTGAAGAGGTGGTTTTCAGGTTTCTTTTGAAGGTTTCCATTGTAGGTGAGAGTCTGATATGTTGGCGTATAGAGCTCCAGAGTATGGGGGACGCACGGGAGAAATCTTGGAGGCGATTGTGAGAAGAGGAGATAAGATGATGGAAGAAGATCATGTGAGGGTCAGAGAAGGTACCGGGAGATCAGGTCACAGATGGATGGAGGGTACAGGTTGTGGACGGCCTTGTATTTCATAGGTTTGTACTGGATCCTCTAGGCAATGGGGAGCGAGTGAAGGGATTGGCAGAGGGGAGAGGCGGAGGAGTATCAGGGTGAGAGGTGGAATGGTTGGTCAACAGGGTTGAAGATAGATTGGAGAAGTGCGATGGTGCTAAATGGGAGGCCACAGAGGAGGATGTTACGGTAGTCTAGGTGGGAGATGATGAGGGCATGTTCAAGCATTTTTGCAGACTCCTGGTTGAGGAACGTGCAGATCCAAGATATTTTTGAGTTGGAGGCGCCAAGAGGTGGAAAGGGCTTGGATGTGCAGAGCAGAATCGAAGCTTACCCCAAGGAAGCAGACTTGGTTGACCGGAGAGAGTGTGCAGATATTGACTCCTATGAACCGCGTGTCAAATCTGAAACATCTGATCAGGCCTCCCAACACATATGGAATAGCTTGGGATTTCACCAGTGGATTTTTGCATAGACTACAGTAGAGGAGATTTTATAAATTCCCAAGCTGTGGAAATTTTCAAGCAGATTTTTAAAACCTCAGCGTGCCAATTTCTGTTGCACCCTAACCCTTTTAATGTAGCAGGGTTAAATCCACATAATTGAGGGTTTTGTGGTGGAAAAATCTGCTGCATGTGAACCTGAGGTAAATCCTTAGAAACAGCAGGACACGATCAGCAATGGACCTCAGCCTCTGAAAAAATAGGAAATGTTCCACTAAAGGGGTTGTCCTAGTTTCTGACATTGATGGTCTATCCTCAGGATAGGTCATCAATATCAGATCGGCGGCGGTCTGACTCTCGGCAACGCCGCCTAGGCCAGTGATGTCACATTCTTTGGTCACATGGCCTAAGGTCAGCTCAGTCCCATCAAAGTAAATGAGGATGAGCTGCAATACCAAGCACAACCAGTCTCCAATGGACGGCGCTGTGCTTGGTAAGCTACGAGGAAGCCGGCACGCTTCTATCTGATCGGCGGGGGTGGAAAACTCCTTTAACTGATGTCAAGCAGAGATCCTAAAACAGACAAGGAATTGAAACGCAAATTAGATACATATTAGAAGGTTGCACGACCATAAATTTTCAGGAATTATGTTTAATTTAAATAAAACCCCTTTAAATGGATGTAGTGTTTTTATATGCCATATACTGTCTTCCTACAGAACTGCCTGGAGCACCGACCAATATTGCCATCACTAACATCGGCCCTCGCTCTGTTACACTTCAGTTCCGACCAGGATATGACGGGAAAACCTCCATTTCCAGGTGGCAGGTGGAAGCCCAGGTGAGAAGACTGGGGGCAAACTTTTTGTAACGCAGTAAAATGCTTTATAATTTCTTTCTTCAAGTGACCTCTGACCCTCTAACTATCTTAAGGTTGGAACGCAAGGAGAGACTGAAGAATGGGTTCTCATACATCAGCTGGCAAATGAGCCCAATGCCCGCGCTCTGGTGGTGCCTAAGTTGACTCCTTTCACCTTTTACAGGTAAGTCAGATGTTGATGGCCAAATAGGACATTGTGAGGGAGACTCTTTTGTGCCGTGTTACATGTATTCATGAGGATTGAGGAATGTTATTTGTCCGTAGTTTCCGCATGCGCCAGGTGAACATTGTGGGTACCAGTCCTCCCAGTCTAGCCTCCAAAAGGATACAGACCTTGCAGGCCCCACCAGACATGTTCCCAGCTAATGTGACCCTACGTACGGCCAGTCAGACCAGCCTGTGGGTGCGCTGGGTGGTGAGTATGACGAAAAGCTACGGAGTTATTAACCCCATGCCTCACCTTGACATAACAGTATGTTAAAGAGGTTATGCCATGATTGATGTAAAAATCAGACATCATATAGTACATGACAATCTCTTTCTAATAAAGCTAGAACCAGCCCTGTACCTCACATGGATCTAGAGATCTCCACATTCATTGCGCCAATTGTTCTGCTAGATTTATTTCAAGCTGGCTCCTCAGGGGAGTGTCATTTCTCAGGGGGTGTGTCTTTTCTGCTATGCGCACTTTGACATAATATTACTTCACGGTGATTGTATGGCTTCTGCCACTGTGCCCACGCAGTCACCAGTTGGAGGATGACTGTAATAGACATCTAAACTTCTGTCACAGCTGCCGTGATCGGAGATAACTCTGATCCCGGGGGTTAACCCTTTCAGTGCTGCAGTCAAGCCGGACCACAGCACTGTACGAGTCAGAAAGAGTGTAAGGGGACAGACATATGATGTGTGTAATGTGCTGGATCTAAGCCAATCAAAGGACTAATAATCAACCCTACCTATCATGTTAATTGGTTTCAAAGATACTCAATAGTGCCTCCTAGCTTTCTCATAAACCATTGCTTCCCGCAGCCTTTACCAGAGACGGAGTACAACGGTAACCCAGAATCTGTGGGGTACAGGATCCGATACGTGAGATCCGATGGAAAAGGGAAGTCCTCCATCCACGTCATTCATGACCGCATCGAGAGGGAATACACCATTGAAGACCTGGAAGAGTGGACAGAATATAATGTCCAAGTTGTTGCCTTTAACGCCATTGGTTCTGGGCCCTGGAGTCCTATAGTGGCGGCCAGGACGAGAGAGTCAGGTGAGAGGCCAGTCTGCACCCCTTAGTCGAGCCTTTGGCCACAATTTAAGAAACAAAAGTATGTATACCACTTGTGGTGGCCCACTGTATAGTATATTTCGTTTAGCGCACCTTCCTATGCAGTACAGAAAAGGTTTGCTGGTGTATACTACCCCAACGGAGGGAAAAGGACACTCTTTTAGACTCCGTTTGGCTACTTTGGAGTATGTAATCTGAACATATTCACCATATACAATGTGAACACACCTTAAAAACCACTAAAGGAGTTGTCCTCTTTGTATGCTTATATGTGTGTAAGAGATTTTGGTTAGAGGCCTATGACATTCAGTGAGCTTGAGAGATCCATCCATAAAGAAAAGTGATGGCAGAAGAAGAGGATTTCCATCTCTGGTCTAAAGCTGGACAGCTCTTGATGTTTGAGACTCATGACCTCTATCTCTGTCTACCTATGGAATCCTAATGATTAATGACAATGTAATAAAATAAATGGGATGCAAACATCTGACTGGTCAAAGATAAGTAATGGACGGGTACCGCAAAAGAAAGGTAGTGTTTCATTCACCCAGAATGGCAACGTTTCGACTTCAAGCCAACTGGAGAAAAGACTCATTGAAGTTGAAACGTTGCCATGCTGGGTGAATAAAACATCATCTTTCTTTTGTGGTACCTAAGGAGTGTTGCGGTCCTTTACTTACCTTTGATGTCTTGGGGTTCCTAGGCTAGAGCCCAACAGCATGGGGACTAACAAACAATTTGGTTCCAGTTGGAGTGCGGCTGCCTTTTTCTCAAACATCTGCCTGGTCACCATGATTGCACATAAAAGTAATTGTACCTCTGCTTCTGGCCCTCAGTTCCTTCGTCTGGACCAAGCAATGTCTCTGCTCTGGCCACAACCTCGAGCAGCATCTTGGTTCGTTGGAGCGAAATCCCCGAACCGGATCGGAATGGACTCATCCTGGGTTACAAGGTGAGGAGCCTGACTTTAATATGTGGATGTTACTGGATGCATCTATAACGATAAACTCATCTCCAAAAAATTCACTCTTCCACCAGACACCATGGCTTGTAGGACTAGCTCAGCTGAATGTAATGATACTTCTCACTTAGTGATCTGTTGGTTCATTCTGGAGAAAATCTACTTTTAATCCATATGCAAATGAGCAGTTAAGTGCACCAAAGGCGGGCCCAAGACACTCTGTGCACCTTTGCTTCTCCTGCTTCCTCTGCCAGCCCCTCAGTCTTCTTCTTAATTGACAGGGTCAATGCAGGAATCTGGCCCTGTCAATCAGGAAAGAGAGGGAATGGCTGGCAGAGGAAGCAGGAGGAGCAAGGAGGCCCCCTATGGCTTGGGCCCACCATTGTTTATTTAACTTGCTGATTTAAGTCAATAACTCAATATAACTAAGGGCTCATGCACATGGCCGTAGTTTCAGTTCGTATCCGAGCAGCTTCTTTTTTGCAGATCAGATGCAGACCCATTCATCTCAATGGGACCGCAAAAGATACGGAAAGCACACCCGTGTGTTGTTCTCATCCGCAAGGCCATTCTGCGGCCCTGCAAAAGAATAGAACATGTCCTAATCTTGTCTGTTTTGTGGACAAGGACAGGAGATTTCTGCAGGAGAAAAAAACAATAGCGGCATGCACTTGGTCGGTATCCATGTTTTGCGGATCCGCGATTTGCAGGCCGCAAAACACTTACTGCCATGTGGAAAAAAGCCTACAATTGTAAGGTTTCTTTTGAGTCTCTATCATACTTTAAAGAAGAACTCCCACAAAAAATTTTTATTCTCTGACCTGTTAGAAAGCTGCATGATGTAATCTACAGTGAATGCAATCAGAGATTGTATTTCTGAGTTATCCCCTCTCTTCTAATTGTAGCTGGGTCATGTGACCAACTCCCTGACCTCCAACTGACCCAGGACAGGAAGACAGTTACTTCTCTATTCATTCCTATGAGACTGAAAGTGAGGCTCCCATAGGAATGTATAGAGAAATAGACTTCCTGTCCACACATAACATGCTGTGTGAGTTGGTGAGTCTGATTCCTGGTCACATGACACAGATGAGAAGCATCAGGGAGATATAACTCACAAATACAGCCACTTGTAAGAAAATGACATTCACTACAGATTGCATCATGTACATTTCTAGCAGGACATGGAATAACATTTTTTGCAGGACTTCTTCTTTAAGCACTGGCCCAGGAACAGTTTAGGATAAGGATGTTCTGATTTGTTATCTTGTCTTGCGTAGATTCTCTACAAGGAGAAAGATTCAGACAATCCTCCTCGTTTCTGGCTTGTGGAAGGTAACTCCTCGCGAAGCGTTCAGCTTACCAAACTTGGGAAATACGTTCTCTATGAAATCCAGGTCTTGGCCTTCACCAGAATTGGAGATGGAGTACCGAGCACACCGGCAATCCTGGAGAGGACCCTGGATGATGGTAAGATTGTGTTCTGCAGAACACCACAGGCCCAACTCTTACTACTGGAGCAGGAAGCACATGCTTTAGGATGTAGATTGGTTCTTCTGCTACAATAGACTTCCTAGATATTAGGCAGTTGTCTTGATGAGGTCATTGCTTCCTTATAAATTCATTGGTGGTACATGCCATCATTTATGCGGTGCACTCTGCTATATACTATATACCTGCAGAACAGTAATAGAGAGCTTCTGGCAGATCTCCAGCCAACATGTTTCTCAGTGAACTCGGCATGAGGTGAGCACAGCCGGATGATTCACTGCCTCATGTTACATTGGTTTTCAGTTCCAGGTCCGCCGGTGGGAATACTGTTTCCTGAGGTGAGAACAACCTCCGTCCGCCTCATTTGGCAGACCCCAGCTGCTCCCAACGGTATCATTCTAGGTAAGAACTTCACACTTCGATTATTTTGAGATCTTCAACAGGTTTACGAAATATCAAACAGTTTGGACAGTAAGAAAGAGGTGAAATTTCTAAACCTTCAGGTCTTAAAGGGGTATTCTGGTTACCATAAATATAACTTATATTTTAGACTAATTCATCATCAATAATTACTTAATATAATGTCTATTTCACATATTTACCATTCAGTAGTTATAAAAGTAGTTTTCTTCCTCTGCTACCCACTGTGTTTCCTCATAAGTTACCATGGCATCGACCTGTAGTTCTGAGCCTTTGTCAGGTCAGGCATGTTCAGTGTGTTGCTATCAATTCTGTAGCTAAATGTCTTGTGAAACAAAGGGAGTGTTAGTGTGCTGTTGATTGGTCGGTAGAGGGGGTGTGAATGGACTGTATATCAGGCAGCCAATCAGTAATCATCAACACTCATGAACAAGCACAGACTTACAGCAGGAAAGCTAGGCATTGTGGGGATTGTAGTTTTGTGAGGGAAGATCAGGAGCCATGACACTCTCAGTGTGCTGCAGGCTCACACAAGAGCTAGACAAATGGATTACAAGGTAAAATGAAGCTCTGGTTATATGTACAGGTATGGGTTCTGGTTATATGTATAGGTATGGGTTCTGGTTATATGTATAGGTATGGGTTCTGGTTATATGTATAGGTATGGGTTCTGGTTATATGTATAGGTATGGGTTCTGGTTATATGTACAGGTATGGGTTCTGGTTATATGTATAGTTATGGGTTCTGGTTATATGTACAGGTATGGGTTCTGGTTATATGTACAGGTATGGGTTCTGGTTATATGTATAGGTATGGGTTCTGGTTATATGTATAGGTATGGGTTCTGGTTATATGTACAGGTATGGGTTCTGGTTATATGTATAGGTATGGGTTCTGGTTGGGTCACAGCTTGCAGTTTTTCAAAAATTAAGTTACTTTACCGGAATACCCCTTTAAACCAGGAGCCTGTACCATAGCACGTGGAATCCTTACCTATGGTCATTTCCATGCCCTGGTGCCTACGGGAGGCAAAAGGACAATCTGCTGCTGGAGAAGACACCAGTATTATAAATAGTACATACTAGATGGGGCCCTGTTGCACTAGGAACCAGTTATGACTCTGGTCCCTACCGTTCCTCATTATGGAGACATAGGTACTACTGCCTCATGGTGCCTCTGTGCAAAACCCTATTCCCCTAAGGAACGACCCTCTAAGGAACGACAATATGAAGGTAGGGCCACACTTTCAGGTTTCCTGATATATTATCTGTACAACAAGGTTTCATTATCTGGCCATGTGCACTGTAAAGATGTTGACTCCAAAAAAAATGGAAATTAGATTGATTTCTGTATCCTTGAGTTCCAAAGTCCACAAAGCCATATTGCATGCATCCATTAAGGGATGTATCACCTCCTCTTCCATGCAAGAGGACCTGTGACCTCCTGTGGACTATAGAAGTAGTAGGCAGAGGGTGGCCAGGGCATACGTGGTCAATACTGGAGCATCCTCACAAGCACACTATGGTTCTGGCTTAGTAACTTCTGATCATATAGTCTCCGGAGGCATCTCTTCTGGTACATAACATGTCACATTGGTTTCCTCACAGCTTATCAGATCACTCACAGACTGAACACGACCAACGCAAACACTGCCACCGTGGAGCTGCTGAATCCGAGCGTGCGGCAGTACACAGCCACAGGGCTCCGACCGGAGTCTGTTTACTTGTTTCGAATCACAGCCCAGACCCGTAAGGGATGGGGCGAGGCTGCCGAAGCGTTGGTGGTCACCACAGAAAAGAGAGGTAAGCAGGAGTCCATAAGTTAATGCACTAACTGGAAATGAAAGTTCTCCAAGGATCCCCCTCCATTACCTCAGAATACCCTAAGAGGAGATTTTTAAAGGAATTGTCTTCATTAGTCTCTTGTATGAGAAGTCCTGTAGATAAGATGTGGACTCTTGTTCTGTTTCCTTTTGCAGAACGCCCTCAGCCCCCCAGAAAGCCAGTAGTTCGGCAGGAAGACGTCAAGTCGAGAAGCGTGCTGCTTTCCTGGGAACCGGGAAGCGATGGCCTTTCTCCCGTGCGTTACTACACCATCCAGACCCGAGAGCTACCCAAAGGACGCTGGCTGGTGCACTCTTCCTCCTTCAGTCACAACGCCACCTCCGCCATTGTAGACCGGTACAGAGTTTTTCTTACGTTGTTGCCAACATACACACTGGTGGCAGCCATATTTATCGGGTCGTAAGGAATTAATACTGGGCAAAGGATCTGGCCCTTCGTGTCCCCGAATATGGGTGTTTTTGCTTGTATTTGTATTGTTCCCTCCGCTGTTTACACCTCTAGCTTTGGGGCATTTCAGACATTGATGACATATCGCTAGGATATGCCATTAGTCAGAGGTGGGACCCACACCTAGCTCCAGAACAGGCCCCCCGAAGTGAAGGAGAGAACTCTATCTTCTATTCACTGCTATGAGAGTTCCAAAAATTGCCTATTTCCGGCAGTGCCGTAAAGATGGATGGAGGGGTTACTGTGCATACCTTGTGCGCTCTTCATTTGCTACTATGGGACTTCTGAGAACAGATGAGTGCGCTTGTTCGGCTATTTTATATAAGTCCCATACGATTGAACAAAGAGGACCTTCGTATGTGCAGTGTGCTCTCCTTCACTTTGGGGTCCCCATTCTGAGCATAAGAGCAGGACCCAGAGGATGATATGGCGATATGCCATCAAATCCTGGGATGGGCCAACCCCTTTAACTAATGTCCTAGAGAAAAGACTGGCTGCCTTAGAAAATGGAGACACACTTAGGACTTGTTCACACGTTATTTTTTGGCGCTGTTTTTCATGCGTTTTCCACCCAGAATCTGCACCAAAAAACAACTCTAAAAAGAATCCCATTTATCTCAATGTGAGGCAGAACTTGTTTTTTTTTCTACGCTGTCTTAGAGCGGAATCCGCACTGATTCTCCCATTGAAATGAATGGGAAGCTAACAAAAAGGCATAACAAACCGCACAGAAAATGAGCACATTTTTTAAAATCTGTCATGTGAACATACCCCAAGTGATGTCATCCTTTCACTAACACCTTTCTTTCGTGGTTATATTTCAGATTAAAACCATTCACGTCGTACAAATTCCGAGTCAAGGCAACAAATGACATTGGAGACAGTGAATTCAGTGCAGAATCGGAGTCCCTAACGACACTTCAGGCGGGTAAGTCACCCCTCATTCTCCAGGACCGTCAAACTGGTGGCCTGGTCTTACCATCAAGCCTTTTTTCAGAAGATATGCAAATAAGCTCTTCGCTTCATTTGCATACCCTCTTCCCAGAATTCCAGAGGAGCATTGCCTGGCCTATGAGACTCCTCATGCTAATTAGGCTCTCTCCATAAGGAGATATAGTATTCCGTCAATCCCTTCTGTTCAGACAGTGCCCCCCTGAGGCTGCGGCTGGCATTGCGTAGGATGTATGGGAAGAGCACAGCCTGTTGGCGAGTTATTTCACGAATGATGCTCGTTCTCTGATTCGTGTTAATACATTGGGGAGTTTAAATTGTAAGTGACCTTATTTTATTTTCCAGCACCTGATGATGCTCCATCAATCCTGTCCGTCACCCCCCAGACAACTACCTCAGTATTAATTCACTGGCAGGTATGAAACGCTTCACATGTGTAATATAGTGTATTATTATGGTATACTTTGCATTTAAAGGGGCGGTAAACAGAAAGTCTGTGTTACTTCTAGATGATTTGCAATTAAGTGGAATCTATTATTCCCTGTTATCAGCCTATAGGACACATTACTGGGGTTCTCCCAACAGTCTAATGTGTATGGGGAGCCCCCAAGAGATGATGTCAGAGGAGATAAGGATCGGATAAAGTAAATATTTTGGTCCAGTCCTTCCTTTTGTCCTCCCAGAACGGCTGGGGCCCTTATCTTGCGGATCCGCTGTTTGCGGCCCGCAATACGGGCCCGTCCGGCACACATGTGTGCATGAGCCCTGAAATTAATGGGATGCTGAAATGACAAGGTTATCTTGCTTTGTTCTGGTTAGGCTCCAGCTGAAGATAAAATAAATGGCATCCTTCTGGGCTACCGAATTCTGTACCGGGAACTGGTATATGATGGGATGAGGAGTTTCACGTTGCGAAACATCAATGACCCCAACGCCAAATGGGCGGAGTTAACATGTAAGTAATGCTTAACACATCGTGTGCACCAGGTAGTTTGGAATTTAGTTGATCTCTTGTCTCGTCTGAGACTAAGTCTGCTTATTTGTTCCTCCTCCATGCTTTACACTGCAGCTCTGCTTGTTCAGAGTGGTTGATGTATATATGTTTTTAATGCATGAACTAGTACAGACGTCATGGTTCAGTGTCTTAGGCCTTGATACAAAATCTAATAAGGCCACCAGGATAATGTACACAGTGATGTCACAGTACAGGATCATGTACACAGTGATGTCACAGTACAGGATAATGTACACAGTGATGTCACAGTACAGGATAATGTACACAGTGATGTCACCGTACAGGATAATGTACACAGTGATGTCACAGTACAGGATCATGTACACAGTGATGTCACAGTACAGAATAATGTACACAGTGATGTCACAGTACAGGATAATGTACACAGTGATGTCACAGTACAGGATCATGTACACAGTGATGTCACAGTACAGAATAATGTACACAGTGATGTCACAGTACAGGATAATGTACACAGTGATGTCACAGTACAGGATAATGTGCACAGTGACGTCACAGTACAGAATAATGTACACAGTGATGTCACAGTACAGGATCATGTACACAGTGATGTCACAGTACAGGATCATGTACACAGTGATGTCACAGTACAGGAAATAATGTACACAGTGATGTCAAAGTACAGGATAATGTACACAGTGATGTCACAGTACAGGATAATGTGCACAGTGACGTCACAGTACAGGATCATGTACACAGTGATGTCACAGTACAGGATAATGTACACAGTGATGTCACAGTGCAGGATAATGTACACAGTGATGTCACAGTACAGGATAATGTACACAGTGATGTCACAGTACAGGATAATGTACACAGTGATGTCACAGTACAGGGATAATGTACATAGTGATGTCACAGTACAGGATAATGTACACATCGATGTCACAGTACAGGATAATGTACACAGTGATGTCACAGTACAGAGATAATGTACACAGTGATGTCACAGTACAGGATAATGTACACAGTGATGTCACAGTACAGAGATAATGTACACAGTGATGTCACAGTACAGAGATAATGTACACAGTGATGTCACAGTACAGGATAATGTACACAGTGATGTCACAGTACAGGGATAATGTACGTAGTGATGTCACAAAACAGGATAATGTACACAGTGATGTCACAGTACAGGGATAATGTACACAGTGATGTCACAGCACAGGATAATGTACACAGTGATGTCACAGCACAGGATAATGTACACAGTGATGTCACAGTACAGGATAATGTACACAGTGATGTCACAGTACAGGGATAATGTACAAAGTGATGTCACAGTACAGGATAATGTACACAGTGATGTCACAGTACAAGATAATGTACACAGTGATGTCACAGTACAGGATAATGTACACAGTGATGTCACAGCATAGGATAATGTACACAGTGATGTCACAGCACAGGTATAATGTACAGAGTGACGTCACAATACAGGGATAATGTACACAGTGATGTCACAGCACAGGTATAATGTACAGAGTGACGTCACAGTACAGGATAATGTACACAGTGATGTCACAGCACAGGGATAATGTACACAGTGATGTCACAGTACAGGATAATGTACACAGTGATGTCACAGTACAAGATAATGTACACAGTGATGTCACAGTACAGGATAATGTATACAGTGATGTCACAGTACAGGATAATGTACACAGTGATGTCACAGTACAGGGATAATGTACACAGTGATGTCACAGTACAGGGATAATGTACACAGTGATGTCACAGTACAGGATAATGTACACAGTGATGTCACAGTACAGGATAATGTACACAGTGATGTCACAGTACAGGGATAATGTACAAAGTGATGTCACAGTACAGGATAATGTACACAGTGATGTCACAGTACAAGATAATGTACACAGTGATGTCACAGTACAGGATAATGTACACAGTGATGTCACAGTACAAGATAATGTACACAGTGATGTCACAGTACAGGATAATGTATACAGTGATGTCACAGTACAGGATAATGTACACAGTGATGTCACAACACAGGATAATGTACACAGTGATGTCACAGTACAGGATAATGTACACAGTGATGTCACAGTACAGGATAATGTACACAGTGATGTCACAGTACAGGATAATGTACACAGTGATGTCACAGTACAGGATAATGTACACAGTGATGTCACAGTACAGGATAATGTACACAGTGATGTCACAGTACAGGATAATGTACACAGTGATGTCACAGTACAGGATAATGTACACACGTGCAACAAAACACCCAAGATTAAAAAAAAATATGTATCGAATTTTATTAAATTCATCACAAAACATGACCCAGAAACTGATATAAGATTAAAAAACATTTAAAAACAATTGATGTATACATGGAGTGGTGCCAAATACATCGCTGACCACCCACCCAACACAGCACAAACCCCTGATAGAAGCAGATGGTGTCCCCCAATAATATCAAAAACAACCTAAATCAGATTAAAAAATTACCAATGTAAATGTGAAAGCTGCAGGTTTTATTTACCAACCGACACTAAAAAACTAAAATCTGCAATCTGGCCATGACTGTGTTGTACATGAAGACCATTATTGTGATTTAAACACAACAAATGCCTCACAAGAATCACAGAGAGCACAAAAACAATACAGACAAGTCCCACCTACCCCCAACACAAGAGGCAGGCAAGAAAAATGCTCTCTACACAAATAATGTAAAATGTCTCATTTATTAAATCACGTAAATACAAAAATATATAAAGTATATCATAACATAGTAAATCTAGGGCCACATGGTGTTAATAGGAGACATGGGTAATGATGATCCGTCCCCCCCAAATAGAGGTTAAACATGCCAGATAATAAGTGTATCCATAATATCATCACTAGACATATAATAATGTCACTGGAACCGTAATATCGTCACTAGATGCAGATTAGGTCAAAAAATGGTGCTACCTACATACAAAAATCAGCAGAGGTCACCGTTTAGGGCAAAAACCGAAAGCACAGTGAGCCCAAATCATAGCAAATATGAGCTATCAGACCAATCAATAATGGAAAAACTCACCCAAAGGCATGATGGGGCAGGCGGATCACCAAAAATACCCACTAGAAATCCTCAACGCGCGTCAGGAGGAAGGTAAGTATCAAGACTGATTCCCAACTTAAATATTCTGCTTGCTGTCGCCAAAACCTACGTCACCCAAAGGGGCTGTGTATATCGGCACACTGCGTCTAGGTGATGCGGCCGAAGTCCACAGTACAGCGTACAAGGCTGACGGGGGAGGCATGGATTGCTGACACGCAGGGTGGATTTGATTTAAATCGAACTGATTTAAATCACGATTTAAATCACGATTTAAATCACTAGTCAGTAAGGCTTGATTTAAATCAGTGATTTAAATCAAAGTTTCTACCTAAACTAGTTCTTGCTACTTTAACATGCAAGTAGATGAAAATTTTTAGAATCACTTTTTATATTACTTTTTTCTCCCCAGTTTAAGGAAAGAATGTAATAAACCTCAGATCGTACACACAAACAGATCCAGACTTGTCTGTCTGTGGCTATGCTGCAGTATTGTGCTCAAAGTTTCACTTTCATTTTCTTGTCTGCTTGCCCCTCCTCCTCCTCACACTTAGATTCACTTTCTTCTTGTGTTGTGCTGTGCAGATCTATTCCACTCCAAACAATCAGAAACATATTGTCTAACTTCTTGGACTTGGCACTGAAGTAAAGCGAGCGTCTGTGATAATATAGTAGAGAAACTGCCCACTAATCCTACAGAAACCTCTGGAAGAGCATGGCATTGTGAATGTTACACATATACAGCCTTTATTCTACTGAGTTAAACAACTCAGCTTTATCTCATGATGGAAGAACCTTTGGATGGTAAAATATTTTCCTAAAAAAGCAGTTTATTGAAAAAAATCCGATTTAAATCAAAAAAATCCGATTTAAATCAAAAAAATCCGATTTAAATCAAAAAAATCCGATTTTTTTGATTTTTTTTTTAAAAAAAACATTGATTTTTATCCACCCTGCTGACACGCAAATCCAGCCAACCACCAGAGCCGGAAGTGACGCCGCCCGTGATCCCCGGAACGCAGCGCACCCCGCAGCGCGCACACACTGTCACATGGGGAGGTATGTATCACAGGACATGAAACGCAAGACTCCAAAAAGAAAAATATAAATAAATAAATAAGTACTTAAATAGTGTGAGCCAAAGCACAACAAAAAGTGCTAATATGTACTATAAAAAATAAAATATACCAATTAAAACACAATAAAGTGAAAGTAAAAAGTATAAGTGGCAAAAAGTAATCATGTGAATCAAATCAGTAAATGAAATGAACTGTACCAAATCATGTGCAATAATATCAAATACACATAAACAAAAATATAAAGTGAAAAATAAAAAAAAACAAACCACAGAAATGACATATAAATCACACTCAGTGCTAGTAAGATCCCTCAGGGCTAAAATCAAGCCCATTTAGGAATTAGAAAATCCCATCACAATATTAATGTTAAATATATACTTTTTACTTTCACTTTATTGTGTTTTAATTGGTATATTTTATTTTTTATAGTACATATTAGCACTTTTTGTTGTGCTTTGGCTCACACTATTTAAGTACTTATTTATTTATTTATATTTTTCTTTTTGGAGTCTTGCGTTTCATGTCCTGTGATACATACTTCCCCATGTGACAGTGTGTGCGCGCTGCGGTGTGCGCTGCGTTCCGGGGATCACGGGCGGCATCACTTCCGGCTCTGGTGGTTGGCTGGATTTGCGTGTCAGCAATCCATGCCTCCCCCGTCAGCCTTGTACGCCGTACTGTGGACTTTGGCCGCATCACCTAGACACAGTGCCCCTTTGGGCCCGATATACACGGCCCCTTTGGGCCCCAGTGGCGCCAGCAAGCGGAATTATTTAAGTTGGGAATCAGTCTTGATACTTACCTTCCTCCTGACGCGCGTTGAGGATTTCTAGTGGGTATTTTTGGTGATCCGCCTGTCCCATCATGCCTTTGGGTGAGTTTTTCCATTATTGATTGGTCTGATAGCTCATATTTGCTATGATTTGGGCTCACTGTGCTTTCGGTTTTTGCCCTAAACGGTGACCTCTGCTGATTTTTGTATGTAGGTAGCACCATTTTTTGACCTAATCTGCATCTAGTGACGATATTACGGTTCCAGTGACATTATTATATGTCTAGTGATGATATTATGGATACACTTATTATCTGGCATGTTTAACATCTATTTGGGGGGGACGAATCATCATTACCCATGTCTCCTATTAACACCATGTGGCCCTAGATTTACTATGTTATGATATACTTTATATATTTTTGTATTTACGTGATTTAATAAATGAGACATTTTACATTATTTGTGTGGAGAGCATTTTTCTTGCCTGCCTCTTGTGTTGGGGGTAGGTGGGACTTGTAGGCTGTCATTATTGTGATTTACCTAAGTGACCTCTAAATGTACATTTTTAAGAGTCTAAAATAGTAAGTTACATCTTGTCTCGCTGTCAAGTGATAACGTCCAGTAGGATAAATCCCCTTCCTGGTCAAGTCCCCCAATGCGGCAGTGTCCTGTCCCCGCACATCCGCCTCTGCTGAATTAATTCTATGAGACAGGAGGTATAGGTCATAGAAGTGGATGCGTCATCTGGATCCCAATTTTGAGGAACATCTGACCTCAGCGAGGAGATCTGCGCAGTAAATATAACAGGGGACGTCTCTGAATAATGGAGCTCAGATATCCGGGAAAATACTGAAGGCCAAAATAACCAATCTCATCCTAATCCAGCAAGGGCAGTTGGATGAGTTTGGGTTGGCCACTCCAATTGTAATGAAAATCAGACTTCATATAGCACATGCCAATCTCTTTCTAACAAAGCTAGAACCAGCCCTGTACCTCACATGGATCCAGAGATCTCCACATTCACTGCTATAATCGCTCTGCTATATTATCTTCAGCCTGGCAGCTCAGGAGGCGTGTCCTTTCTCAGGGGGTGTCTCTTTTCTGCTGCAGCTCTTTCCCTGTAACTGTTACAGTGTCTAAAAGACAATTGGGCTGGTGGCGGTTGAGGATTTAAACTGAGCATGTGCGACCACCTCAGTGAGGTGGACAATAAATAAGGAAAAGAACAAACAGCAGGTGGCGCTGTACAGATACTTTTTATTGAATATCTCAGTGGCTAAACTAAATTTTTAATTACTTACAATTACAAAAGTATTCAGATCCAGGGGCTGGTTTGAAAAATGTCGAATATGTTTCCTGACACAAACCCCTTTAAAGGTTTTTTTGGGGTTTGAAATATTGATGGCCTGTCCTCAACAAGTGGTCCCTGCAGACAAACTTTGGGACTGTCCATACTGTCTGCTGTTTCTATGTGCTATGTATATAATTGTCTGTCAGCATGTTGTGTTCACTATATACTAACTGTTCCCCGCTCTTTGCTCTCCCGTCCTCCATTCCCCCATCTTCTTCCCAATCTGTATAGCTTCCTACATGGTCCGGAACCTGAGTGAACCGTCTCTCACCCAGTACGAGTTAGACAGTAAGTGTGGTCCTGACTAACAGCATGGGGTCCTATATAAATATTGATCAGATATAAACTTAAAGGAGTTTTCCGAGATTTTTGAACTGATGACGTCATCAGTATCTGATCGGTAGAGGTCCGACACCCAGGACCCCCGTCAATCAGCTGTTTGAGAAGTCACGGCGCTCACAGTAGCGCCAAGGACTTCTCTCAGCTTTTCCTAGGTCGGTGACGTCACGTTAATCGGTCACATGACCTAGGCGCAGATCAGACCCATAGCAGTGAATGGGGCTGAGCTGCGATACCGAACACGACCACTATACAATGTACGGCGCTGTGCTTGATCAGCTGATTGAAGGTTGCGGCACTATTGTGAGCGCCATTGACTTCTCAAACAGCTGATTGCGGGGGTCATGGGTGTTGGCCCCCCACCGATCAGATACTGATGACCTATCCAGTGTCTTAACAGAAAATCCAATAAATACAAATCCTGGACTCATCCTCTTCTGCCATGTTGTTTGTCAGTTATATCTGTTTCTGAGTAATGTCAGTGACAACCAGCACAACTACTACATACAAGGGTTGTCACCCAGCTTTCCAGATACCAGAAAAGCTATTCTGCCTAGCTGTGCAGTGGTATGGCCAGAATTGGTGTATAAACTAGGGGGATGGGGGGTCATTTACCAAACCTGATGTAAAGTAAAACTGTCTCAGTTGCCCACAGCAACCAATCAGATTCCACCTTTCATTTTAGACAGCCCCTTTGGAAAATGAAAGGTAGAATCTGATTGGTTGCTATGGGCAACAAAGCCAGTTCTACTCATACAAAGTCAAATTAATCAGAAAATGTACATTCTATAAAATTATGACTGCATATTATAATGTACTGGAAGTCACTGGTCAAAGAATCCTCAGAGCCATCCGATAGAAGTTGTGATGTCATATCTGGTCACTGGAGACATCATCATCGACATGTGCACTGGGAAAATATTGTCCATGATAGAGGAGAAGACGCTCTAGACTATCACTGTATAAATTACTATTTTTATTATTTTACTATTATTTTTTATTTATTTTCTATTATTTTATGTATTTTATGTAATTATGTATTTTATGTAATTATGTAATGTATTATATTATATATTTATTTTATATATTTTATTTATGTATTATTACTATTATTATTTTACATAGAGAGTGCATGAGGGGCCTTCTTGTATCTTTAGAATTTACATTTTATACTTTTAGACATTATGAAAGTTGACTTTAATATATATATTACAATATGAAGTACAAAAGTGATATTTGCAGTCAGAATATAATCATTTGCTTAAAGAGGAGCTGTCCCTTCGTCTAGTTTAATAACTAGGGTACTTGAATTCCCCATGTAATAACATGTTCTTTCTCGTTCTTCTATTATTCCTGCTAGCAGTTTATGAATGAAGGAATAAATGGGTGTTACCAGTTGAAGGTGTGTCCCTGCGAAGTCTGATGTTTTCCAGTCAGTGCTGCCAGTGTGAGGCCCTTATGCATAAACTTCTAGCAGGAATAATAGAGGGATGGCACAACATAGCGATATAAGAAAAGATGCTCCAGAATTGTAATTCCAGGTGGAATACAATGGGCTGGATCTACCCCTTTATATGGATTAATCGGGTATATGCACAGAGCTTGCCATGATGAAAGAGCTACATATCTCCCTAACTTTTTTGCCAGCTCGGGCTGTGTGAAAAGGAGCTAACTGTAGGGGGGAGGGCTGCTCTAGATGCTGCTACCTCCTGAATGTTAGCAGCTAGAAACATGCAACTGGTCTTGTTTGAAAGCTGACATTCCAAACTTTCAAACAATACCAGAATGACAACTGTCCAAGCAAAGGAGGAGAAATCACTGTTAGAAATCGGGATGTTGTGAATGCAGCTGAAAGTAAAAAACAGGTTTTACCCGTGATTATTCCTGACTTGATTTCTAACAGTGATATTTCCTCTGTTGCTTAGTCTGCTTGTTCTTTAGATGTAATTTTGGACTTGTATGAAAGTCTGGACTTTCAGCTTTCCAACAAGACCAGTTGCATGTTTCTAGCTGCTATCATTCAGGAGATACCAGCATCTAAAGCAGCCACCCCCCTCCAGTTATCTACTTTTCACACTACCCGAGCTGGACTCAGGCAAAACAGTTAGGTGGATATAGGAGCTTCTCTCAACTCTGACATCAAAAGCTGAAATCAGCATAATGGTGCTCACCTCCATCTTGTCTTCTGCCTCAGATCTGAACAAGCACAAGCGCTATGAGATCAGAGTGAGCATGTACAATGCCGCAGGGGAAGGACCGGCCAGCATCCCCCAAGAAGTGTTTGTCGGAGAGGCAGGTACGTCTCAATCACGTCCAGTGGCATTCAGAAATGGGGTGGACCACACCATGAAGTAGTGGCCAGATGGAGCTTCATCTATGGGCAAGGAGTCATGGCTCCCCTTGCCCCTACTGAAAGCTCTATGAATGTCCACATGGCCACCAAAGCTCTGGCAGCGCTGCTTACTTTCCATTATGACTTTTCCCCAGTGCCCACAGCTCCGCCTCAGAACGTAGCCATACAAAGCGCCACCGCCGTGCAGCTCGACGTGACCTGGGATCCCCCTCCGCTGGATTCTCAAAATGGCGACATCCAGGGATACAAGGTATTGAGTCTGTTTACTCCCAGTAACCGTATGCCACTGTTGTTGGGAGCTCGTGTTTTGTCAAGTGTTGTGCAAACCGAAGTCCACTGATCCGAATTTCAGGGAAAATTCAATTCTCCGCATAGCCGAATTTTCGCGCGCTTTGTGGTAGCGAATCGAACACTCCCAGGCAATGCAGAACATGCGCAGCGCCCCAGATTTCTGACAAATTTGCGTTTGTTGTTTTTTAAATCAAGTGGAAGAAATTTGAATTGAATACAAATTTTAATAAAAAGGTTGCCTTTGATCTCACTGACTTTATCTGACTTTTATGGGAAAGGTGCTTCAAATATATGACGCTCATTCACGTTTCTCAATGTAATTTCACCAGAAAACTGGCAAAAATACATTGAGAAATCTCCTGCTTTTCTTCTATTACAAAGCTGTCTGCCTGCAGCCACCACTAGGGGGAGCTCAGTGACTAAGAATACAACTACTATGGAAGCTGTCATAATCTCTTTGCTTTGAGCTCCCCCTAGTGGGGGCTGCGTGACAGTGCAGTGGTAGAGATGATGTTCCGTGCCGTTCCCCCAGGCCCCATAGCAGTCACATGTTCTGCCTCTATTACAGGTACACCACTGCCTGCAGACTAACATAATGGCCTTACGTATCCCATTCAGGTAGACTGTACATCTGCCAACCATTGTCAGGTATGGACTGGGGACATAAAGTGCCCCTGTAAAAAAAACTAAAAACAGCCCCATGTCGTAAGCTGGTCGAAACTGACAAGAAGTGAGGCCAACACAAGTAGGCTGGGACAACTCAAAAAGGCGGGGTAAGGACAGAATAGTGCCCCAGCAGAACCAAAATACTACAGAGCAGCACAGAATACTGCCCCGGCAGAACCAAATACTACAGTGCAGCACAAAATACTGCCCCAGCAGAACCAGATACCACAGTGCAGCACAAAATACTGCCCCGGCAGAACCAAATACTACAGTGCAGCACAAAATACTGCCCCAGCAGAACCAGATACCACAGTGCAGCACAGAATACCACCCCGGCAGAACCAAATACCACAGTGCAGGACAGAATACTGCCCCAGCAGAACCAAATACCACAGTGCAGCACAAATACTGCCCCAGCAGAACCAAATACACAGTGCAGCACAAAATACTGCCCCAGCAGAACCAAATACCACAGTGCAGCACAAATACCACCCCAGCAGAACAAATACCACAGTGCAGCACAATATACTGCCCCAGCAGAACCAAATACCACAGTGCAGCACAATATACTGCCCCAGCAGAACCAAATACACAGTGCAGCACAATATACTGCCCCAGCAGAAACCAATACCACAGTGCAGCACAAAATACTGCCCCAGCAGAACCAAAATACCACAGTGCAGCACAAAAATACTGCCCCAGCAGAACCAAATACCACAGTGCAGCACAAAATACTGCCCCAGCAGAACCAAATACCACAGTGCAGCACAATATACTGCCCCAGCAGAACCAAATACCACAGTGCAGCACAAAATACTGCCCAGCAGAACCAGATACCACAGTGCAGCACAAAATACTGCCCCAGCAGAACCAAATACCACAGTGCAGCACAAAATACTGCCCCAGCAGAACCAAATACCACAGTGCAGCACAATATACTGCCCCAGCAGAACCAGATACCACAGTGCAGCACAATATACTGCCCCAGCAGAACCAAATACCACAGTGCAGCACAATATACTGCCCCAGCAGAACCAAATACCACAGTGCAGCACAATATACTGCCCCAGCAGAACCAAATACCACAGTGCAGCACAGATATACTGCCCCAGCAGAACCAAATACCACAGTGCAGCACAAAATACTGCCCCAGCAGAACCAAATACCACAGTGCAGCACAATATACTGCCCCCAGCAGAACCAAATACCACAGTGCAGCACAATATACTGCCCCAGCAGAACCAAATACCACAGTGCAGCACAGAATATACTGCCCCAGCAGAACCAAATACCACAGTGCAGCACAAAAAATACTGCCCCAGCAGAACCAAATACCACAGTGCAGCACAAAATACTGCCCCAGCAGAACCAAATACCACAGTGCAGCACAAAATACTGCCCCAGCAGAACCAAATACCACAGTGCAGCACAAAATACTGCCCAGCAGAACCAAATACCACAGTGCAGCACAAATATACTGCCCCAGCAGAACCAAAATACCACAGTGCAGCACAATATACTGCCCCAGCAGAACCAAAAATACCACAGTGCAGCACAAAATACTGCCCCAGCAGAACCAAATACCACAGTGCAGCACAAATACTGCCCAGCAGAACCAGATACCACAGGTGCAGCACAAAATACTGCCCCAGCAGAACCAAATACCACAGTGCAGCACAAAATACTGCCCCAGCAGAACCAAATACCACAGTGCAGCACAAAATACTGCCCCAGCAGAACCAAATACCACATGCAGACAAATACTCCCAGCAGAACCAAATACCACAGTGCAGGACAGAATACTGCCCCAGCAGAACCAAATACCACAGTGCAGCAACAAAATACTGCCCCAGCAGAAACCAGATACACAGTGCGCAGCACAAATACTGCCCCAGCAGAACCAGAATACCACAGTGCAGCACAGAATACTGCCCCAGCAGAACCAAATACCACAGTGCAGCACAAAATACTGCCCCAGCAGAACCAGATACCACAGTGCAGCACAGAAATACTGCCCCAGCAGAACCAAATACCACAGTTGCAGCACAAATACTGCCCCAGCAGAAACCAAATTACCACAGTATGCAGCACAAATACTGCCCCAGCAGAACCAATACCACAGTCAGCACAAATACTGCCCAGCAGAACCAGATACCACAGTGCAGCACAGATATACTGCCCCAGCAGAACCAGATACCACAGTGCAGCACTAAATACTGCCCCAGCAGAACCAAATACCACAGTGCAGCACAGAATACTGCCCCAGCAGAACCAAATACCACAGTGCAGCACAAAATACTGGCCCCAGCAGAACCAAATACCATAGCGCAGCACAAATACTGCCCCAGCAGAACCAAATACCACAGTGCAGCACTAAAATACTGCCCCAGCAGAACCAGATACCACAGTGCAAGCATAATATACTGCCCCAGCAGAACCAGATACCACAGTGCAGCACAGAATACTGCCCCAGCAGAACCAAATACCACAGTGCAGCACAGAATACTGCCCCAGCAGAACCAGATACCACAGTGCAGCACAAAATACTGCCCCAGCAGAACCAGATACCACAGTGCAGCACAAAATACTGCCCCAGCAGAATCAAATACCACAGTGCAGCACAAAATACTGCCCCAGCAGAACCAGATACCCACAGTGCAGCACAAAATACTGCCCCAGCAGAACCAAATACCACAGTGCAGCACAAAATACTGCCCCAGCAGAACCAAATACCACAGTGCAGCACAAAATACTGCCCCAGCAGAACCAAATACCACAGTGCAGCACAAAATACTGCCCCAGCAGAACCAAATACCACAGTGCAGCACAAGAATACTGCCCCAGCAGAACCAAATACCACAGTGCAGCACAAAATACTGCCCCAGCAGAACCAAATACCACAGTGCAGCACAAATACTGCCCAGCAGAAACCAAATACCACAGTGCAGCACAAAAATACTGCCCCAGCAGAACCAAATACCACAGTGCAGCACAAAAATACTGCCCCAGCAGAACCAAATACCACAGTGCAGCACAAAATACTGCCCCAGCAGAACCAAATACCACAGTGCAGCACAAAATACTGCCCCAGCAGAACCAAATACCACAGTGCAGCACAAAATACTGCCCCAGCAGAACCAAATACCACAGTGCAGCACAAAATATACTGCCCCAGCAGAAACCAGATACCACAGTGCAGCACAGTACAATATACTGCCCCAGCAGAACCAAAATACCACAGTGCAGCACAAAATACTGCCCCAGCAGAACCAAATACCACAGCACAGATACAGCAGACACCAAATACCACAGCCAATACTGCCCCAAACAGCAAAATATACCACAGTGCAGCACAAATACTGCCCCAGCAGAACCAGATACCACAGTGCAGCACAATATACTGCCCCAGCAGAACCAGATACCACAGTGCAGCACAAAATACTGCCCCAGCAGAACCAATACCACAGTGCAGCACAGAATACTGCCCCAGCAGAACCAAATACCACAGTGCAGCACAAAATACTGCCCCAGCAGAACCAAATACCACAGTGCAGCACAAAATACTGCCCCAGCAGAACCAAATACCACAGTGCAGCAAATACTACTACCCAGCAGCAGCCCCAGCAGAACCAAAATACCACAGTGCAGCACAGAATACTGCCCCAGCAGAACCAAATACCACAGTGCAGCACAGAATACTGCCCCAGCAGAACCAAATACCACAGTGCAGCACAAAATACTGCCCCCAGCAGAACAGATACCACAGTGCAGCACAATATACTGCCCCAGCAGAACCAGATACCACAGTGCAGCACAAAATACTGCCCCAGCAGATCAGATACCACAGTGCAGCACAAAATACTGCCCCAGCAGAACCAGATACCACAGTGCAGCACAGAATACTGCCCCAGCGGAACCAGATACCACAGTGCAGCACAGAATACTGCCCCAGCAGAACCAGATACCAACAGTGCAGCACAAAATACTGCCCCAGCAAGACCAAATATCACAGTGCAGCACAGAATACTGCCCAGCAGAACCAGATACCACAGTGCAGCACAGAATACTGCCCCAGCGGAACCAGATACCACAGTGCAGCACAAAATACTGCCCCCAGCAGAACCAGATACCACAGTGCAGCACAAAATACTGCCCCAGCCAGGAAACCCAGCCACAGGGAACAGATACCCACGGAGCCAGCACAGCACAGAATACTGCCCCAGCAGAACCAGATACCACAGTGCAGCACAAAATACTGCCCCAGCTAGGAGCGTAAGGTTGTTATGTACCCGGCTGGCTTCCGCTAGGAGGGTCCAGGCGCCCCCCTGTACACTGGCCCACCAGGAAGTTTCACTGTAGGGTCTATGGCCAGCTATGGTAGCCCTCGGCAGATGTCCAGTGCGCCTGATTGCTAATTGACAGTACCCGACAGTCTCATCCTGAGCTCCAGTATTCTTGTCCGCTCAGCTCCTTTCTCACTTACTAGTTCTACAAAGAATGGATCCCTAAAAAGTGATGATTGTGCCGTCTCCTTATCTATTGATTTCCCATTCGTGTAGTGCTAAAGTGTTCTCTGGAGAAATTTTGCGTTGCAGAAATAGCCGCCATTCGCTTTTACGTTTTTTCTAGACTTTAAATTAGAGATAACGAGGTTTAAATGGATAATGATCCACATTTACAGAATATTACCAGTCCGATAACGGTGGGTGTAAGTTATTGCATCGTTACAACCGCTTGCTTCGGTTTTCTCATTAATGCCAATCTTGGGTTGTCAGCGCTGTTATTGATATCCTGAGAAGAGTCAGCGGGTACAGACTGTGTCTGCGAACTTCTCCCCACAGAAGGAGAAAGCTACCTTTAAGTGGCAGCTGATTGGACGTACACACACGAGAGCGACACAGGATTGCCGACAAGGCATAGGCTCAGGGGTTGGCTTTGGCACAGTTGGGCATCTCAAAAAGTTTCCTCTTCAAAACTTTTAAAATTGTATGAAAATTTTATCTGTCAATGATATAGATGCTCTTTGACATCTGCGTCTCTGAAGAAGTAGTAGATAGTGACACCTTGTGATAATTATTGATGGGTGAGGTATTATTTAGCAGCCCCCACAGTGAGCTCTGTTCATATGAACGGTCATTCTCAATAATCTGGACGATTATTGGTGTGTCTAAATCCACCTTAAAGGGGTATTCCCATCTCACAAATGTAGTTTGTATAGTTAGATATAGTCATACCAATATTTTTACTAATAGAATGTATTTATATAAAATGTACAGTTTAGAAGATTTTCCTATTTGTATATCCATTGTCCCACACACATCAGTCAGGCCGTTGCCCCTAGTTACGGCCACCGTGGCCATGTAGTAGTGGTGGCCGGTTTATTCTTGTTCAAACCCGCTCTGAGGTAACTGCTGTATTGTGAACGTACATTACATGAGCATGCGGAGACACATCTTAGCGTTCTTTCACATCTGCGTTTTGGACTCTACCCGTCCAAAACACAATGGTCAGGCTCCGTCCAAAACGCAGACTTTATAAACGGATCCTGCTCCATAGAGATGAATTGATCTTGGAACAGGATCCGTTTCTCTGCATTTTGGACGCGCAGACAAAAATGCTACAACCCTAAGATGTGTCTCCTCATGCTGATGCAATGTGCGTTCACAATACAGCAGTTACCTCAGAGCGGAATTGAACAAGAGCAAGCTGACCACCACTACTACAAGGCCGCAGTGGCCATAACTAGGGGCAACGGCCTGACTGATGTGTGTGGGACAATGGATATACAAATAGGCAAATCTTCTAAACAGTACATTTTATATAAATACATTCTATTAGTAATAATACTGGTATGGCTATATCTAACTATACAAACTACATTTGTGAGATGGGAATACCCCTTTAAGGCTAGACCTAAACTTCCTTCAGTCCACGGTGATCATAGGTCCCCTAACTATCTAATGGAGCCATATCACTAGAAGCTAAGAGCGAGAAAATTTCCCACCAAAAACAGTACATATAGATGTAAATATTGCCATGAGGATCCCTGCTTAATGTCCGGGATCCCAAAGGAGCAATGCTAATTCATAAACTGAGAGCTAAAAATACTTGAAAAAGCAAATATTGAAGAAAAGAGTCGATGGTTTATACCTTGAATTTAATGAATGTCCACAGTACGGGAAAGGCGTAAAACTAAGTTTAAGCAGTAGGGGGAGCTCTACCACAGCTATTTGGAGATTCATGCTTGGCTATCTGAAGAGCAGGACTACAAGACCTGACTCTCTAGTGGCTGTAGGACCACAGCTCCCAGCATGAACATAGCGTCTGGTCTCCAGTGACAACAACAATGTGTGATCCGTAATGTTAGAGCATGCTGGGAATTGTAGTTATGCAGAGTACAGATCACTAACGTAGAGCTGTAATGGCAGACATATTGGTAGTCACCCAACTTTCCCGAAGAATAAATACAACTGGGTAGAACTGACTGTTAAAGGGGATGCATGGAGTAGAGTTTACTGCAGGAAGTGAAGATCTAACCCATCATTTTATATCTTCTCCCCCCCCCCACACACACAGATTTATTACTGGGAAGTCTCCCGAGCAAATGAGACCGAGAAAGTGAGAACCCTGTTCCTGCCGGAGAGTGGGGTGAAGATCAAGAACCTGACCGGCTATACCACCTATCTCATCAGTGTGGCCGCCTTTAACACGGCCGGAGATGGTCCCCGCAGTCATCCCGTCCGTGGACAGACACAGCAAGCAGGTGAGGGGCAGTCGTGGTCTCACTCGGAAATCAGTATAGTGGGATCCCTTGATTTTTTAGAAATGCTGGCCAAGTGCAATGGCATCAAGGGAAGGGAATTTACTCTCCTGCAAGTCTGCCGTCTTGATATTTTGTCCACTAGGGGTCACTCTTTCACTTATTTCAATCTGTTGGCTTCAAGCCTTAGGCTACTTTCACACTAGGGGCAGGGGGAGGTGGAACAGCCTGCCAGATCCGTGCTGCCACTAGTGCACATCTGCGGCTGGAACTACGCTCCTTCCCCATTGACTATAATGGGGGTGGTTCAAAGTTGCGGCCGCAGCACGGCAAACATGCCGACATGTTGTAATTTTAGTCCGGCCGCCTCTTGGCATGTTTGTCATGCTGCGGCCGGAACTCCGACCCGCCCCCATTATAGTGAATGGGGACGGAGTGTAGTTCCGGACGTGCACTAGCGGCAGCACGGATCCAGCAGCCTGTTCACCTGCCGGACACCCCTGCCGCTAGTGGGAAAGTAGCCTTAGGGTACTTCACATCTGTGGCAGAGAGCCGTCTGCCGGATTTCATCATATCCGGAATTGCTGGGTTCTACTCTCACCTCCACATTCCCATTGATTATAATGGGCTCCGGCGGTGATCTGTCCACTCTCTGCCATAAATGCCCGGTTGTAGCTGGACAAAAACCATCGCGTGCAACAATTTTTGTCCAGCCAGCATTTGAGCCGGATCAGGCATGCTGGACATGTGAACGTAACCTTAGGCCCCATTCATACAACCGTATTATTGCGGGTCCGCAATAATTCGGGGGCCGCCCGGCGTGTGTTCCGCACACTCGAAACACACGCTGGGCGGCCTCATTCAAAATGCCTATACTTGTCCGTGCGTGCGAACAAGTATAGGACATGCTTCATATTTTTCAGCGGAGCCGCGGCATGGAGCTAGCTCCGTGCTGCGGCTCCCCGCTCCCATAGAGGTGAAAGGGCCCGCATCTATACTGGGGGCACTACTATGGGGGGGCATAGTGTATATAATGAGGGCACTGCAGAGGTGCCAGGTTTTTCACTGTTTTATGGATGGAGCGAGCGGTGAGCGTTATATAACCTCAACCCAGACTCTCCTGGTTTAGCGCTTTCCCTAAGCAGACACCCCCCTAAGCATATCCACCCATTCACTGCCCGGCTATGACAATGTCAAATGACATTAGCCTGCGTGCGGCGCACTGATGCCCGGCAGACTGATTGTTATCAGCTCTGACGCCTCCTCGTTTATCACACAACAAGCACAGGCCGCCACCTTAATCGTCAGCCTGGTACGAAGGTTCAGTGACTATGGTAACCCGGGTGGTCTGTGGCAGGGAAAGGCTGAACGTGAGATCTCACCTGTATCACGCACATGAGGAAAGTCGCCTCCTGACCCCGCACTTGTGATGCACTTTTGTATGGGGTTGTTTTAGCACATAAATCTCGGTGGATATTCTGGTCTGGCGACATTTTTTGAGTCTTTACATAGTTTACCCGAAAGGTGATGACCTGCCGAGATGTAGCCGAGGGCTTTAGAGGAATGGCGGTCAGGAGTTGACGATACCAAGGCGAGCCCAGCCCAGAAGCATCATAGGCAATTACGTCGCACCAGAGGGGCGATCTGCTTGCTTTGCGTTGTCAGGGTGAATTTGGTGATTTCCGGTTGTCTCCCATGCCACCACCTCCTCCCATTCCAGGGGGTATATTAGCTTATCAAACCATGCCCAAGATAACACGTTTGCCACCATGTTCCTCATGATTCTTTTCTAGTCACCTAGCACCAGAGTCGGACTGGACCACCGGAGTACCAGAGGATCCTCCGGTGGGCCAAGCTCTGGGCACTTTATGAAGCAGGACCACTAAGCTCTAACAAAGGGTGGGCCTTCAGAATCATTTCCTCTGGTGGGCCCAAGGAAGTTCAGCCTGACGCTGGCTGGCACAGTCCTTACTAATTAGGTTATGCTAATCCAACATCCATTTTCATTGCAGCCCCCAGTGCCCCAGCGGCGCTCAGATTTAGTGAACTGACCACCACATCTGTAAATGTATCGTGGGATGCGCCCATTTACCCCAATGGGATTCTGGAAGGCTACAGACTGGTATACGAGCCCTGCACGCCTGTGGATGGTAAGTGTCGTTCAAGCATGTAGTAGAGAGCAGAAATCTGTTGCAAAATGCTTTTCTTCCAAAAACAGCGCCATGCTTCTCTTCAGGTTGTGTGTGGTATTGCAACTCCCTTTAATTGACTTGTGTGGCTTTAGGAAGGAAGCAGACTTTTTTTTTTTTTTCTCAAACCCTATGCAACCCCTTTTAAATGGGTTGTGTCCAGGCTTAGAAAAAATATATCTGCTTTCTGCCAAAAAAAGTGCCACGCCCGTCCATGGGTTGTGCCCGGGGCTGAATGACTCTAGTACCAAGGAAAAGCCATGAGCAGGAGTTGGGCCGTTTCGGTTTTTCTAATCCCTTTCATAGCCATCCGCCATCTTTGCTATACAGTACGGCTCGGTCAGTTGCTTGTTGATCCTTACAATTTCCTTCTCTTCCCCAGGAATCAGTAAGATAGTAACAGTGGATGTAAAGGGGAACAACCCCCTGTGGATGAAGCTGAAGGACCTCGCTGAGGGTGTGACGTACCGCTTTCGGATATGGGCCAAAACGTTCACCTATGGACCCGACATTGAGGCCAATGTGACGACGGGACCAGGAGATGGTAAATGAAATGCATTATCAGTCTCATAGAGTAGCCATTTCCATATACCAGTAATGTAAACAGCATGCACACAGCAACGTCACATGCTCAGGCACTGTACTGCGACACATCACGTGCCTGAGCAACGGGGTGCACCACCAATGAGGCCAGATGAGGCGATCGCCTCAGGCAGCACCTGGTAGGGGCAAGAGGGGGGCAGCTGAAGGGTTATGGGCTGAAGGGAAGGGGTTAGGTTAAGAAATTAGCATTGGTAAGGGGGGGCAGCAGAAAGGCTAGGTGCAGCCCTGGGTACAAGACAGTTTTGTTTGCACAACATGTGTAGTTACTCTCCTACCATTGATCATATCTTTCAAAAATCTTTTACTTTTCCAAACCCTAGGGGCTCCAGGACCTCCGGGGGTTCCTTCTATCTCCAGATACAGCTCATTGATTGCTATCCAATGGTCAAGTGGGGACCCAGGAAAAAGCCCTATTACCAGATATGTCATAGAGGCCCGGCCATCAGGTACGTACCGACAGTGCACATGTGGATCGGTCCTGCCCATTTATTATGCGTTAGTATATAGCGTATTTCTTCACTTCAGATGAAGGATTATGGGACATACTCATCAAGGACATTCCCAAGGAAGCCACCTCATACACCTTTAGCATAGACATCCTGAAGCAAGGAGTGAGCTACGACTTCCGCGTCATTGCTGTCAATGATTATGGATACGGGACCCCAAGCCCGCCCTCCACATCTGTATCAGGTATTTCAAAGTTGCTGAGTCCATTTAACGTGATGATGCGTTTCCGATCCTCCCGGACAGGTGAAGTCTGTGGATGATCCTGTAGGCCTGAAATGCGTGGCTTTGTACTAGGAGAACTCATTATTTTTTATTTCTTATTATTACAGCCACCAAGGCCAACCCTTTCTATGAGGAATGGTGGTTCCTGGTGGTCATAGCCCTCATCGGTCTCATCTTCATTCTCCTACTGGTCTTTGCTTTGATCATCCGAGGACAGAGCAAGAAGTATGCCAAAAAGTCTGATTCGGGTAAGAAAATATGATATGGCAGACCGGAGATCTGACTGTTTCCATCACAAGACAATTCTTATGTTCTTCTACATCTCTTTCTCCTCCAACAGGCTGTAATCCCAAGAACACCACCCTGGGCCATGGAGAAATGGTGAGTCTGGATGAGAGTAGATTCCCGGCACTAGAGCTGAACAATCGGCGACTCTCGGTGAAGAATTCATTCTGCAGGAAGAACGGAATTTATACGAGGTAAGAGCATATGTGAGGAACCTTGTTGTATAGTACAACAAAGCTAGAACCAGCCCTGTATCTCACATGGAACCAGAGATCTCCCCATTCACTGCTCCAATTGTTCTGTTAGATTTATACCAATCTGGCAGCTCTAAGACATGTCCTTTCTGCTGCAGCTCAGGGGGCAGGTCCTTTCTGCTGCAGCTCAGGGGGCAGGTCTTTTCTGCTGCAGCTCAGGGGGCAGGTCTTTTCTGCTGCAGCTCAGGGGGCAGGTCATTTCTGCTACAGCTCAGGGGGCAGGTCATTTCTGCTACAGCTCAGGGGGCAGGTTTCTGCTGCAGCTAAGGGTGCAGTTCGTTTCTGCTGCAGCTCAGGGGGCAGTTCGTTTCTGCTGCAGCTCAGAGGGCAGGACGTTTCTGCTGCAGCTAAGGGTGCAGGTCGTTTCTGCTGCATCTCGGGGGCAGGTCGTTTCTGCTGCAGCTAAGGGGGCAGGTCGTTTCTGCTGCAGCTCAGGGGAAGGTCTTTTCTGCTGCAACTCAGGTGGCAGGTTGTTTCTGCTGCAGCTCAGGTGGCAGGTCGTTTCTGCTGCAGCCAAGGGGGCAGGTCTTTTCTGCTGCATCTCAGGGGGACAGGTCGTTTCTGCTGCAGCTCAGGAACAGGTCGTTTCTGCTGTAGCTCAGGGGGCAGGTTGTTTCTGCTGCAGCTCAGGAGGACAGGTCGTTTCTGCTGTAGCTCAGGGGGCAGGTCTTTTCTGCTGCAGCTCAAGGGGCAGGTCTTTTCTGCTGCAGCTCAGGGGGAAGGTCTTTTCTGCTGCAGTTCAGGGGGCAGGTCGTTTCTGCTGCAGCTCAGGGGGGCAGGTCTTTTCTGCTGCAGCTAAGAGGGCAGGTCTTTTCTGCTGCAGCTCAGGGGGCAGGTCTTTTCTGCTGCAGCTCAGGGGTGCAGATCATTTCTGCTGCAGCTCAGGGGCAGGTCGTTTCTGCTGTAGATCAGGGGACAGGTCTTTTCTGCTGCAGCTCAGGGGGCAGGTCGTTTCTGCTGCAGCTCTGGGGGCAGGTCGTTTCTGCTGCAGCACAGGAGGACAAGTCGTCTCTGCTGCAGCTCAGGGGGTAGGTCGTTTCTGCTGCAGCTCATGAAGCAGGACCTTTCTGCAGTAGCTCAGTAGGCAGGTCCTTTTTGCTGCAGCTCACTCTCTACCACAGCTCAAGAGGCAGTTGAAGGATGGAACTGAGCATGTGCATCCTCCTCAGTGAGGTGGCTAGAGAAATAAGAAGAAAACAAACAGCAGGTGGCGCTATACAGATGCATTTTATTGAATAACTCTGTGGTTATGCAAAGATTTTTATTACATGAAATTACAAAAGTATTCAGATCCAGGGACTGGTTTAAAAAATGTTGAAACAGAAGTGAACCTGTTTGGGGCCCGTATTATAATATCCTACATGCTCTCTTCTTTAAAGATGTTTTTTGTAAATGCAGTTCAGGCCCTTTTTTTAAGGGTTTTTCCCCAAAAACAATATTTTCAGTAGACAATGGTGTTATAAACCAGGGATCTTGACAGGGAAGTATTGTGTGTTTTCTCGTCTTGTACGTTAGTCTCCGAGCCAAGAGTCTCCACTTCCCAGTGAAGTGGTTGGCACAGGGTGCGGCTTGTTTTAAAAAGTTGTCTCTGCCCATTGATATTCACGTCTCGTCCTGGTAATGTTCATGGAGTCCTCCTGCTGGGGGAATCACAAAGGCGGCTCTGTTCGGGACGTAACCGTGTGAGCAGCTCTTGTGAAGAGGAAAGAGAAGTATTGTGGAGTGTCACAGGCTGGCATCGCAAGGACCAGGGAAAGTTTTCTCAGCAACTTGGCAAATAGGTCCTTACACTGGAAATATACTTGAGGGGTCAGGTTGCTAATAATAACAGGAGGGAGATATTAAATATGGTAGAATACTAAAATACTTACTTTTAGCATCACTGTCTGCACCTTTTATAGGATAGTAAACCTTAAAGGGGTATTCCCATCTTGGACATTGGGGGCATATCGCTGGGATATGCCTTAATGTCTGATAGGTGCGGGCTCTGTTCTAAGGATAGGTGCGGTTCCCAGAGGTGTCACCCACATTTATCAGAAATTGGGGGCATATCCTAGTGATTTGGGGGCATATCCTAGTGATTAGTGTAACCGACTCTCAGTTCCAGAAATCTTTTCTTTTAGTAGGAGCATGTTATGAATTGGACCCCCCCATCCAGTGGCGTAACTATAGCTGACTGGGCCCCACAGAAAATTTGTGAAGGGGGCCCCCCCGCTCAGTCCCCTTAATGCAGAACTCAAACTGGCCCAAAAAAAAAAATACTCACCTCTCTTCTCCTCCTGCGGGCTCCTCTGACAATCGTGCTACTAGTGCTGCATCTAGGCATGCACTACACTGTGACCTGACGCTGGAATGCGCTCCTATGGACACTGCGTCCTGTCCTGAACTATGCGCTGTCAGAAGAAGACCAGGGAGCGGTGAGTAATACCAGTGCTAGGACTAGGAGCACCATACTCACTGCTCCCTGGGCCCTGAAAATAAATCCATTTGTCCTCCTCCTGAGTTTGGGCCCCATGGCAGCTGCTTCCCCTGCTTCCATAGTACCTATGCTCCTGCCACCCATCCAAGATTTGGGCAAAATGTTTACAAAAACTACAGGCTGAGACCCCAAAAACTCCTCTCTATCCAAGTGCTACAAAAATAAATTCTGCACCTCCATTAGCGATTCCATTTTGTATCATAACTTTCTGAGATGCCTACAATAATGTTGTTGGGGCTTCAAGAAAATCCAGTGATTCTTAACGAATCCCTCCACATCAGTCTGTAGACCTCCTCCGTCGCTAGACATGATCTAAGCCCTCACAATAGAAGAGGATAGCCCTCTTTCATGAGCCGTGTGTCACCCTGGTCATATTTCATGGGTCAACTCCTCTTTCTCAACCAGTTTTGGTCCTAGCAAAACCTTAAACCAGGGGTCGGCACTCCAGCTGTTGTGAATCTACGAATCCCAGCATGCTCATTTGCTCAGCTGTTCTCACAACTGCCTTATAAGTGAATGGAGCACGCTGGGAGTTGTAGTTTTAGAGCAGCTGGAGTGCCAGAGGTTGCTGACCCCTGCCCTAAACTGTCCCACAAACTTCTGATTATTAAAGAAGAACTCCCGCAAAAAATTTTTATTCTGTGACCTGTTAGAAAGGTGCACGATATAATCTGTAGTGATTGTCATTTTCTTATCAGTGACTGTTTCTGTGAGTAAAAACCTCTCTTCTTATTGTAGCTGGGTCATGTGACCAACTCCCTGACCTCCAACTGACCCCCAGGACAGGAAGCCAGTAACTGCTCTATTCATTCCTATGGGAGCCTCACTTTCAGTCTCATAGGAATACATAGAGCATTAGACTTCCTGTCCACACATAAGTCTATGTGTGAGTTGGTGGGTCTAATTGCTGGTCACATGACACAGATAAGAAACTTCAGGATGCTATAAGTCAAAAATTCAGACACTGGTAAGAAAATGCCATTCACTACAGATTATATCATGTACATTTCTAGCAGGACATGGAATAAAATTTTTGTCGGGAGTTCTTTAAGGTCCCCAGAGAAAGAGATACATTTATATCTTTACACGTCCTGCCAGGTGGTGGACGTCAGAAGGACATCAGATACATCTGCAGCTTTTACGTGGACAAATCTGAACCACGTCTATAAAGTTTTATATGAAATGTCCCATTATATGCACTGGAGAAGGAATCTCTGATGTACTCAGAGCTCGAGAGCCTCATGATAAAGCGGTGATTGTGGGGGGGGAAGACTTTCCTGGCCACGAGTCAGGTGTCCTGCCGATCCCTGACATAACTGATACCATTCCTGAGCAAGCTCTGCACTGCTGGTAGCCCGATCCCGCAGCTGAAACACTTTTAAGAGACTGTCCTGGCGCTTGCTGGTCTTTCTTGGGCGCCCTGGAGCCTTTTTGGCAACAATGGAACCTCTCTCCTTGAAGTTCTTGATGATGCGATAGATTGTTGACTGAGGTGCAATCTTTCTAGCTGCGATACTCTTCCCTGTTAGGCCATTTTTGTGCAGTGCAATGATGACTGCACGTGTTTCTTTAGAGATAACCATGGTTAACAGAAGAGAAACAATGATGCCAAGCACCAGCCTCCTTTTAAAGTGTCCAGTGGTGTCATTCTTACTTAATCAAGACAGATTGATCTCCAGCCCTGTCCTCATCAACACCCACACCTGTGTTAATGGAGCAATCACTGAAACAATGTTAGCTGGTCCTTTTAAGGCAGGGCTGCAATGATGTTGAAATGTGTTTTGGGGGGATAAAGTTCATTTTCTAGGCAAATATTGACTTTGCAAGTAATTGCTGTTAAGCTGATCACTCTTTATAACATTCTGGAGTATATGCAAATTGCCATTATAAAAACTGAAGCAGTAGACTTTGTAAAAATTAATATTTGTATCATTCTCAAAACTTTTGGCCATGACTGTACAGGTAGTCTAAGTTCTCCTGGATCTTGTGAACGAAAATTCTGATAGTTTGGGTAGAAACCTGCAAACCCAGTGATACAACGCTCAATTTTCCAAGCCTGATGGGCGAGAACTTTGCAGAACTTCTGAACTATTGGGATGAGCAGAGAACATATGTTTTTCTCTATCCATTTCATCTATGAAATTAATCTTCTTCTTCTTGGCAGGTCTCCTCCACGTCCCAGTCCTGGAAGCCTTCACTACTCAGACGAGGACGTAGCCAAGTACAACGACTTGATTCCTGCTGAGAGCGGCAGCCTGACCGAGAAGCCTTCCGAAGTGTCAGACTCGCAGGTGAGAGCGGTGACAGTGCCTTGTGGAAGGATAGACACCTGCCTCCTAGGTGTCTCAGCTTGTCCTAGAGTATCCAGTGGTACAGTGGCCGACAGCGATGACTGACGAGTCTGATTAGATGACCTGAAGGGCAGTTCCCTTTATAAGCTGATTCCGCCCCAGCTTCATAGTAGAATTTTATACAGGTTCATTATCTGTATCTGCTTTAGGGCCGGTATCCGTGTTTTGCTACGGCCGTGTGCTTTCTGCATTTTGCGGATCGGAACGTCCTAACCATTATAGAATAGTCCTATCCTTGTCCATAATGCAGATAAGAATAGGACATGTTCTATATTTTTGCGGATGGAACGGAACGGAGATACGGATGCGGACAGCACACGGTCCACACCACTACCCATTGAAGTGAATGGGTGCGCATCCGACCCACAAAAAATACGGATCGGATGCGCACCGAAACACCATTCATGCGCATTAGTCTTTATAGTAGTGAAACACAAGGGAGACATCAGGGTTACCAAGTCACCTGAAGAATCGTAAAGTATAAGCCTAACCTCATCATGGCCCTTTTCCATTTTGCATTGTTTATGCTACTCCCTAGAGCATTGATCAGCAACCTTAAGGACTCCAGCTGTTGTGAAACTACAACTCCCAGCATGCTCCTTTCGCTCCTGTGGGAGTTCAGAGAACGGTCAAACAAGTGTGCATGCTGGGAGATGTAGTTTCCCAACACCTGGAGTGCTGGAGGTTGCTGATCCCTGCCCTAGAGATATGAACACAGGCGAGTCGTCAGTGCAAAAACTGATTATTCACATCAGGTTAGAATCACACCATGGAAGGGCCCAAGCACATGACCGGGTCCATTTTTCGGGCCACAAATCACAGATGAATTCCGCCTTTTTTTTTTTTTGCAGGCCCATTTTTTAAATGGGTCCTCATTTTTCGGATATGTTCTATTTTTTGAGGAATGGACATATGGATGCAGAAAGCAAATTGATAATAGATAATAAATAATATTTCTACAAAAATATACAACATGTTCTATGTTTGTCTACAAAATGTGGACCCATTGACTTCAACATGGACCGCATCCATAATTTGCAGATCTGCAATTTGCGTTCCGCAAAATGCATATGGTTGTGTGCATGAGGCCTTTAGGGAGCCGTCACACGCGGCTGATTTTGTTGCAGAAAATGTATGAAACTGATAAATTCATCTGAATGTGGCTTGCCGAAATCTATGGGGCAAATTTACCGGCGTTCTTGCACACACCGGGCTTTGTTTCCCTTTGTGCTGCTAAAGGCTAAGCCTAATTTATGATGAAGTGTGTGCCTAATGATAAATTAGGCCTTGTTCACACATCAGTTATTTGATCAGTTATTTCCATCAGTTATTGTGAGCCAAAACCAGGTGCGGGTCAAAAAAAAACAGAACAGGTACAGATCTGTCCATTATACCTTATCTCTGTGTAGCCTCCACTCCTGGTTTTGGCTCACAAAAACTGATGGAAAAAACTGATCAAATAACTGATGTGTGAACAAGGCCTTAGGCTTATCTGAGGTAGTCTGTGCTCCTGGGGGAAAAAAAACGACGCCAGACCCTAAAATAGTCACAAGTCCCTTAATAAATAACCCCCCTATGTGCCTCCCACCAAACAACCCCATTCAGATGAATGGAACTAATTTTTAGTCGCAGAAAGTTTGCCGAAATTGGCCACGTATAAAGGAAGCCCAAGGGCGGGTTCGCATCAGCGTTCCTAATTTCGCTATAGTGTTCTGTTATAAAAGAGTTATAACGGAATTTAAAGAGGACCTGTCACCGCTCCCGACATGTGTGTTTTAAAAGCTTCATACATTCCCCATGTAATAACAATTCTGGAACATCTATTCTTATGGCTCTATGTTGTTCCATTCCTCTATTATTACTGCTAGAAGTTATGAATGAATTGCTAGCAGTCTGCAGTAAGGGTACAGAGGGGAGGTAACCAGTTGGGGGTGTGTCCCTGCACATTCTGAAAATGGCAGGACTGATTGGATAGAGTCTGTGCAGGTACACACCCCCAACTGGTTACCTCCCCTCTGTACCCTTACTGCAGACTGCTAGCAATTCCTTCATAACTTCTAGTAGAAATAATAAAGGAACGGCACAACATACAGACATAAGAATAGATGTTCCAGAATGGTTATTACATGGGGAATGCATGAAGCTATTAAAACAGGCCTGTCAGGAGTAGTGAGAGTTCCTCTTTAAAGTCGAAATGCAAAACTGAACCCTTTAAGAGGTATTCCGTTTTGCCCCATCCTAATACATTTCTATTGGCACATATAACGGTTCCGGGTTTTTTTTCGTTATGCATGAGGGGAAAAAATCCTGTTGACAGGACTTTTTTTTCATCATACTTGAAAAAATGGAACCGTTATTTGTGCCCATAGGAATGTATTAGGGCGGAGCAAAACGGAAAGGGTTCCATTTTGCTTTCCGTCCTAAAATTCCGTTATATCCTGTTATAACAAACACTTTAACGGAATTAGCAACGCTAATGTGAACCCTCCCTAAAAAAAACTGATTTCTCTTTCTGGCCTTGACTGCGTCTGACCAATGACTTGCATACTTCCCTTGTACCCATGAAAACATTTACGATAATTAAGGCCTCATGTATACAACTGTATCAGTTTTGCAGTTCGCAAGTCGCGGATCTGCAAAATATGGATGCGGTCCATTTGCCGTTTTTTTTTTTTGTTTTTTGCCGACCTGTTTCCTTCAATGGGTCCGGGTCCCTCATTTTGTGGACATACGGAAGCAGAAAGCACATGGATGACCCTTGTGCTTTCTGCATCCGTTTTATGTCCTTTCCGCAAAAGAGGTAGAACATGTCCTATACAGAAGAAGCGTAGCTTTACACAGTAGTCATCAATGTAATACAAAGGTGACTGAAGTCTGCCAGAGCAGTTCTCCATTCTGGGTCATGGGGGGGGGGGGTCCCTAGCAGCGGACCTCCTCCCTACGTCGCTCATATGCCCTAGGTCCTAGGACAATATCTCTGTTATATCACGCCATGCCCTGCGGACCTGAGTAGAGATAATGGCAAACTGGTGACGAGGAGCCAGATATGCAGATCCAGAACGCACCGCTCCAGATAGGACATATCGAGTTCAGCTACGGCACAATGACCGCAATTGTCACCCTGAAAGGCAATCTTTTGAGGTTAAAGGGAGTGTCCTGGCGCATGTTGTACAGGGTGTGTCCGGACCTGCCATACACAATAAGCAAAAATCTGACCCAGGAAATAGAGCTGTGCGACCGAGAAAAGCTACAGTCCCTGGAATATTTCTCTGGGGCGCTGGAGGATGTGACCGTCTCACCTCAGAGCCAAATACAAAGAGACAGAGATAACTAGCGTGTCTCGTCATTCTGTACAGTTTATTTTAACTCCTTCATGGCTGCAGAACGCTCCTCTGGAAAAACTTTACCTGGGGACGTCTCGTACAACCCAGTGATTTGCTGTTTACTTGTAAATCAAAGTGCGTTTGCAACATTTACGGACAATTATTGTCCTACCCAATTCATGAACTGATACATTGGTACATAGATACATACATACATCGGTCTGATACATCAGTCACATTTAGCCACCCACTGTGCTATTTGGTTCTGCTGGGGCAGTATTCTGTGCTGCACTGTGGTATCTGGTTCTGTTGAGGCAGTATTTTGTGCTGCTCTGTGGTGTTGGTTCCGCTGGGGCGGTATATTGTGCTGCACTATGGTATCTAGTTCTGCCGGGGCAGTATATTGTTCTGCACTGTGGTGTCTGGTTCTGCTGGGGCAGTATATTGTTCTGCACTGTGGTATTTGGTTCTGCTGGGGCAGTATATTGTGCTGCACTGTGGTGTTGGTTCCGCTGGGATGGTATTTTGTGCTGCACTGTGGTATTTGGTTCTGCTGGGACAGTATTCTGTGCTGCACTGTGGTATTTGGTTCTGCTGGGGCAGTATTCTGTGCTGCACTGTGGTATCTAGTTCTGCTGGGGCAGTATATTGTGCTGCACTGTGGTGTCTGGTTCTGCTGGGCAGTATATTGTTCTGCACTGTGGTATTTTGTTCTGTTGGGGCAGTATTCTGTGCTGCACTGTGGTATTTTGTTCTGTTGGGGCAGTATTTTGTTCTGCACTGTGGTATTTGGCTCTGCTGGGGCAGTATTCTGTGCTGCACTGTGGTATTTGGTTCTGCTGGGGCAGTATTCTGTGCTGCACTGTGGTATTTGGTTCTGCTGGGGCAGTATTCTGTGCTGCACTGTAGTATTTGGCTCTGCTGGGGCAGTATTCTGTGCTGCACTGTGGTATTTGGTTCTGCTGGGGCAGTATTCTGTGCTGCACTGTGGTATTTGGTTCTGCTGGGGCAGTATTCTGCGCTGCACTGTGGTATCTGGTTCTGCTGGGGCAGTATATTGTGCTGCACTGTGGTATCTGGTTCTGCTGGGGCAGTATATTGTGCTGCACTGTGGTATCTGGTTCTGCTGGGGCAGTATATTGGTTCTGCACTGTGGTATTTGGTTCTGCTGGGGCAGTATTCTGTGCTGCACTGTGGTATCTGGTTCTGCTGGGGCAGTATACTGTGCCTGCACTGTGGGTATCTGGTTCTGCGGGGGCTAGTATTCTGTGCTGCACTGTGGTATCTGGTTCTGCGGGAGCAGTAATTCTGTGCTGCACTGTGGTATCATGGTTCTGCGGGGGCAAGTATTCTGTGCTGCACTGTGGTATTTGGTTCTGCTGGGGCAGTATTTTGTGCTGCACTGTGGTATCTGGTTCTGCGGGGGCAGTATTCTGTGCTGCACTGTGGTATTTGGTTCTGCTGGGGCAGTATTCTGTGCGCACTGTGGTATCTGGTTCTGCTGGGGCAGTATTTTTGTGCTGCACTGTGGTATCTGGTTCTGCGGGGGCAGTATTCTGTGCTGCACTGTGGCTATCTTGGGGTTCTGCGGGGGCAGTATTCTGTGCTGCACTGTGGTATCTGGTTCTGCGGGGGCAGTATTCTGTGCTGCACTGTGGTATTTGGTTCTGCTGGGGCAGTATTTTGTGCTGCACTGTGGTATTGGTTCTGCGGGGGCAGTATATTGTGCTGCACTGTGGTATCTGGTTCTGCGGGGGCAGTATTCTGTGCTGCACTGTGGTATCTGGTTCTGCGGGGGCAGTATTCTGTGCTGCACTGTGGTATCTGGTTTCTGCCGGGGGCAGTATATTGTGCTGCACTGTGGTATCTGGTTCTGCGGGGCAGTATTCTGTGCTGCACTGTGGTATCTGGTTCTGCGGGGGCAGTATTCTGTGTTGCACTGTGGTATCTGGTTCTGCGGGGGCAGTATTCTGTGCTGCACCGTGGTATTTGGTTCTGCTGGGGCAGTATTTTGTGCTGCACTGTGGTATCTGGTTCTGCTGGGGCAGTATTCTGTGCTGCCCTGTGGTATTGTTGACCCTGCCTATTTGTGTTGTCCCACCTTCCATCAATTTGGACTGGAGTTTTTTTTCCAGAGCCACTTTAAGTTCCCCGCCTGCCCCTGCACATGGCCAGCTTAGATGAGCACCATCACGTCTCCCATTGGATGGTGAGAATCTAAGCAAATATCCTTCTACCTAAGGACACTACAATGTGAGCAACCAGGTTGAAGCAACCTGCCATAGGGTTAAGGGGTGGGACTGGAGTCTGGTGCTGAGGACCAGCATGTTTTGTGATGGTGGTCTTCATACTGCAATGTCCTGGCTACTGAGATGAATTAAACCTATGGCCAACTACAGCTCACCCTAAAACCAGATGGTCCGGCATGCTTGATTATGGAATCCGATCAAGATTCTCTAAACGTCCATTAGCATACTCTGGAACTGAAGACTTCCCCCTGTGTGAGGCTCCTAAGCCTAAGACTATGGAGCAAAGTCACAAAGCATGTCCGAGGTCCAAAGCAAATATCAGCAGGAAGAACTCTGGCACTTGTCTTGCGTTGCTGGCATAGAGTAAGATACCATAGCCTGACCTATGATCATTACACAAGCAATATTCCAGGCAACGCAACCCAGAGCATTGTATTACTTAGTGTCGTAGCAGTGGAGACCGAGAAGTTTTGACTTTTGTTTAATTTTTGGAAGACGACCTGGGCCCTCTGACACTTAAAAGTAATGCAGTAATATACAAGGCCCACAATACAATCATCATGGTAGACGCAGGGGCGGACTGGGAACTTAAAGAGGCCCTGGAAAAAATACTAAAAGTGGCCCCGTTTTTGTGGTTGGGTCCAAATTGATCGAAGTCAGTACCGTATTGTGGCACATTATACCGCCCAACAGAGCCAAATACCACAGTCCATCACAAAATACATCCCCAAAAACTTCCACTGGCCGGCTGTTAGGGGGGCTCAGGCGGCCCCCTGGGCATCGGCCCACCGGGAAATTTCCCTGTAAGGTCTATGGCCAATCCGCCCCTGGGTAGATGGATGGGCATATATATATAGTGTATATATAGGGATGCACAACCGGTGACCTCCATATTGAAAATGTTTCATTCTGGGTCAGTAGGTGGTGGATCATGCTTCACCCTTTGGATCCAGACCCAAGCGTTCAAGGCTATGTTCACATGGCAGAGAATACACGTCAGAAAAATCTACTGTAGGAATTTTAGGTTGACTTTCAGTTTTTCTACCCAAGATTTTTAATTTACACTCTGCGGATCTGCTTGCGGATTTAGCCCCATTGAAAGAAGCTACTTCACGGGCAGCTGGTTTCTATGCCTGGAGTGAACATGTTCATTCTTTTTTTTTTTTTGTGATGTAGATTCCCATTATAATTAATGCGCAGTTAAAGGGCATCTGTCAGCAGTTTTGCACCTATGACACTGGCTGACCTGTTACATGTGCGCTTGGCAGCTGAAGGCATCTGTGTTGGTCCCATGTTCATATGTGTCCGCATTACTGAAAAAAATGATGTATTAATATATGCAAATGAGCCTCTAAGAGCAACTGGGGCGTTACCATTACACCTAGAGGCTCTGCTCTCTCTGCAACTGCCGCATCCTCTACACTTTGATTGACAGGACCAGGCAGTGTAAACGTGATCACACCTGGTCTTGTCAATCAAAGTGCAGAGGACGAGGCAGTTGCAGAGAGAGCTGAGCCTCTAGGTGTAATGGTAACGCCCCCGTTGCTCCTAGAGGCTCATTTGCATATATTAATACATCATTTTTTTCAGTAATGCGGACACATATGAACATGGGACCAACACAGATGCCTTCAGCTGCCAACAGGTCAGCCAGTGTCATAGGTACAAAACTGCTGACAGATGCCCTTTAATGTTAGGCTTTCTTTGCTGCTGCTGCTGCAAAAAAAAAACAACTCAGTGTAAACATATCCTATGGCCCCATGCACACATTGCGTATTCTGTGCAGATTTGCATGCTGAACATCCGCAGCTTATTCCAGTTCCAGCTAAGTAGATGAGCTCCTAAAAAGTCGGCTACATTTAGCGAAACTTTTTCCTGCAGAAATTACGGAGCGTATTTTGAAATCGTCAGCGTGTCAATTCTTACGGCATTGAGGATTTCACTTGAAGTATAGGGTCAAATCCGTGAAAAAATTAGTAAAATCTACGTATGAGGCATGCTGAGGATTTATTGTGCACATGCACAATGTTGCCTAGAGGCATTGTCCATTTTGGAAAATTTTTGAGGGCCATCAGCGACCCAAGTCTGTACGGGAACCCAACAGCAAGTGTTAAAAATTCCTGCACTGCCACCACAGGGAAAATAAAGCATTACATCCGCCTATGTGATGGAGGTGCGTTTTAGGTCCCCCAGAATGAGAGACATCTCTGTGTCTAATAACCCATAGTCCAGAACAGAGGCTTCCCCTCACCACTGTATGTATATGAGATTTGTCAAATCTAATTCACTTTGCTGCGATTTTTCAACCTAATGGAGTTAATGGCCTCCATACACATACACAATCAGCTCGGCATGGGGAGAGAGGAGAAAGCTGCTGATAGAAACCTCTGGAGGTGACTGATCTCCCCGAGGAAACAAGGATCAGATGCTGAAATGCAGCACGTCTGATCCTTCAGGGTAGGACCACACAGTCAGGTTTCTGCATGCAGTTTCCGAAGCCAACATCAGGAGTGGATCATAAAATGAGAGAAAGTATAAAGATACAACTGCATGCAAAAACCTGACCTCGCACCCTCTCTCCCCCGACCTCAGGGTAACCATCGAGAGCTCCCCATACACATTAGATGGTCGGATGATAGGTTCAGCCAATGTGGTGTAGACTTCTATGTACAGTTTCAGGCATCAGTATTGTCATTAATTGAATTATGAAAATGCGCTCACGTTTCTGAACCCCCAGATGGAGCAGATCGGGCTGAAAAATACCAGTTTGCACTGTTATTTTATTAGCACAAATCCGACACGACCCAGTAGGAGAGATATTCCTGACCGTGCTGATAACGTGATGGATTAGACATATTCATTCAGGAGCCGGCATTGTTGGTCGCCTGTCAGAGCTGCCAGGCCTCGGTGTTCTGCCAGTGTAAAATGCCATTACTATGGGAATGCCACTATTCTCTACGAGCTGACAGGGTAAACAAGCCGCACCTTCTCCGAGGCAAACAGGCAGCAGGAGGGGGGGACAGAATCACTTGCACGGGGTTAAATCCTTGGCTTGCAGGATAGGGGCAGCAGGATTACTGCTCGGGGTTGTCTGCAGGTATCTGCTTGCGGATCGCTCTCAGGGTTGATAGTTCTGATACCAGTCCAGATCCTGTTTTCATTCCAGCTATTCCAGGTGTGTTCCAGTCTGCACTTGCCAACAAATGTTTATAGTGAATGATTTAGTTATTGGTTAATTTCGTCAGGTCCTCTCTGGCCTAATTAACCCCCCCATGTCCATACCACCCCAAGTAAATACACACAGAGACCAGGGTCGGATTAAATCGGCCACAGCAGCATAAATACATGACATAAATAACAATAAATAACCCTGACGAGGGAGGTCCTAGAAGGCCCAAAGCTTGATATCCATAAAAACAGGGGTGTAGCTATAGGGGGTGCAGAGGTAGCAGTCGCTACCGGGCCCAGGAGCCTGAGGGGGCCCAAAGTCTCTTATGCCACATAAGAAGACATGCAGAGCACTAAGGGAAGGGGGGGCCCAAGCTGAACTCTTGCACCAGGGCCCATGAGCCTTTAGCTACGCCCCTGCATAAAAACAACATGGCAGTTCCATCTTGCCTCCAGCCGTAGAACACCAGCTCTGAGACACCAACTGATGGACGCCTCTCCGAACAAACCAAGTGGCCAACCATGAGAGTCCAGACCCACCATTGAGGCCCTCCCATTTTCCAGTACCATCCCATACCACCAGCTTCGAGGACCTCCCACCACCACGACTACCACAACATTAAAAAAAGCAACAACACACAAACACAAGAAAAACAGATAACAAACCCTTCATCCTAAATACCAAGCTAAAATGGCGCCTAATCCCCTCACAACCCCCCCTTTATAAAGGCCAAGACGTCACACCCCTCTAACTGACCATTAACCTTTAACTGGCCAGCACCTCGAACCAAAACTAATCATGCCGGCCTCCCCTCAGGCTAAAGCCCCATTCCTGACTCACTTAAAGGGGTTGACCCATCATAGACAATGGGGGGCATATCGCTAGGATATGCCCCCATTGCCTGATAGGTGTGGGTCCCACCTCTGGGACCCGCACCTACGTGTGCGGAAAGTTGAGGAGGGGGCACTGTGCATGCGCAGCTGCCCTCCATTCATTTCTATGGCGCACTGGCTCGGCTATTTCCGTCGGCCCCATAGAAATGAATGGGAGTGGTGGCCGCGCGTGCTTCTATGGGAGCAGCGGGGAGCGTTCTTGTTGTAGGTGCGGATCCTAGAGCTGGGGCCTGCACCTTTCAGACAATGGGGGCATATCCTAGCGATATGCCCCCATTGTCTGTGATGGGAATAACCCTTTAAGACCAGTCACCTCGAATGTCTCCGAAACTAGAGACAAGGTAGATTAAACCTTCAGGAGTCTGTATAAAAATGGATAAAATTGGTATAACAGGAAATGTTGAATAGTCAGGGGTCTTGAAGTGCCGCTAACCGTGCTTTTTGCTTTGTTTTCGATGCAGGGGAGTGACAGCGAATATGAAGTGGACCAGACCCAACCGAAAACCCATTCCTTTGTCAACCATTACATCAGTGACCCCACTTACTACAACTCATGGCGACGCCAGCAGAAAGGCATCTCCAGGGCACATGCCTACAATTTTACAGACGAGCCCGAGGACTCGGAACACTGTATGATACCCAACAGCAACAGCAGTCAACAAGGCAGCCTGTATAGGCCCAAATCCAGCCGGACTCCAACCCCTCAGCAGCCTCCGAGCCTTCCGACCCAGCAAAACCCCCTATACCGGCCCCCCAGCAGCCTCGCCCCATCATCCCGCGCCCCAATCGCTGGCTTTTCCTCCTTCGTTTGATGACAAACCCTTGCATCATTTTACCATGGTTTCTTTAACTTTGAAGAAGCAGATAAATCTATATTATATATAAAAAGGTATGTGTGTGTATATATGCATATACATATATATGACTAGGGAGGAGACTGTGTTGGAGACAATCAGATGCGAATTGAGAAAACTTCATTTTGCTGCTTCGGCTATGTATAATATTCCAAAGGTTTTGGGTGCAAAAAAACAAAAAGAAAAAAAAAATACGATGGATGCAGTGAACCAAGGAAACCTTCATCCTCTTCGAGGCCTGTTGTCATAAAATGGCTGCCGGTGCTTTGGAGCACCTTCCTTTATAGCTGGGGATGAAGCACACCGTACTCTCTGGACTGAAGATGGCATTTACAACAGTTTGCCTGAGGACCATACTCTCCCCCTCGACGTCATACGGTTGGATGGAGGACAATATGGAAGCTTACAAGTGCCATGGGGACACTGGGTGTTGGTGTACAATATGCCATTACTGGAGCCAAGGGTTTCAAAGATGGCACCAGGGCTACATCCAGATGACATTGATTAAAATTGGGGAGGGGTGTAAAAGGTAACACATTTCTAAGCAACTTGTAGCTACCAGCCATGGTAGGCAAGAGCCTTCAAATACTGAAGGAGCAGGAAATTACATTGAATGCATCCTATATCATACTGACCTTGTAGTCCACATGTATCCATGGTCCAGTCATGTGTCCATCGATATACTCCTGGCTGTACAGGAGTTTTCTAAAGATTAATGGTTATTTGTACAGATGCATATTTGCTACTAGACAAGGGTGTAGGTACAGTAGTGGTTGCCCCTGCAGGTGCTATGGACCCATGGACTAGGTACGTTGTTGACTAGAAGAGACTACAATCACCCTTTTCTGGAAAAAGAATGGGGGTCATGATGTTCAAGACCCACCTCTCCCTTAGTGGAGAGGGGTTCTTGGTGTCATGAGCCAGCACCCCTGTTGAGTTTTACTGACAAACTGGTTTTCATGTCATTGGAAGCCGGGGCCCTCCACCATCACCAGAAGTGGTCCCTTCTCTTCGAAACTGTGTCCTAAGCCCCCACTAAGCTGTAACGTGAGTGCAGAGTCCGGTTCTGTTGACCGATATGGTAGTCACCCAACACAACCTGACGTCTGGTAGAAGGTGATCTCAGAAATCCAAGGTTCAAGCTCATGGGCCCCAAGAGTGCTTCCCTTTAACCCAAATATATTGAGTTTGTCAACCCCCTTCATTGCGGACTTGCACCTAATTTAACAAGTATTACTCGAAGAAAGGCTTGTGGTGATGGTAGTGTTTGGGTTGTGAGTGGGTGAAATGACATCATAGAAAAGGTTTACAGCCATATCTAATCCTCTAGATAGCATCTCTAGGATGAAGACGGTAATAATGGGCATATAACGCCATTTTGACTGTGAAAGTGATGCTGTTTGCCAGGCGAAACAAGTAGTAGACATTGGGGGGAATTTATTAGAACTGGTATTTCACACACCAGTCTTAATAATAATAAGATTTCAGGAGTAAGATGCTCCAAATTAATAGGAACGGGATTCTTGCACAATTTGGCGCATCATCTGCCAGTGTTTGTTCACAAAAAGCAATTTACGCCATTTTCTGGCATAAATTATAGCAAATAGGTCACGCCCCTAACATTGGTGAGAGTGGTATAAAGTTTAAAAAAGTAACAAGCTGCATAAAACAGGTCAGAAAAACTGGCGTACAGCCAGCGATAAATATTCAAGGTGTCCTCCTGTCAGTCTTACTGACAGGACAGTACAAGGGCCTATTCACACGTCCCTGCCCGTTTTGCAGCCGCAGAGGTCCGAGTTCAGGATCCGGGTCAGTGTTTTGTTCACGTCCGCAAAAATGGCAATTTTTTAAAAAAAAACTTTTTATTCATTTTGTACACGATAACGGAGCACACGTGGATAACATCCGTGTGATGTCTGTGGTTTTCACTGACCTGTTGAATAGAATAAGCGCAGCGCATGTAAAACAGACCCGAATAGTGCGCGCTCCCAAGGATTCAGTGGATCTGTGTTGCTGTCTGTGGAAAGACGCGTCACTGACGTGTGAATAAGTCCTGGGGCCCCGAAACACGTACGCAGTTTTTTTAGACATTTTTGGAGCCAAAGCCAGAAGTGGATTCGAAAAGAATTGGCGGTATAAAGTAAAGATGATCTGTTACCTTCCTGCTCATCCAGGCTTAAGAAGAAAAAAAAAACTGTACCAAAAACTGCATGTGTGTTTTCAGCCTTATGGACAGCATTTGGGTGTTGACAGTAGCTTGGCATAGAAATAGGTATAAGATAAGTGAATGCCACTTTGTGGATTGGATTGCCTTTAACGTGTTTGATGAGCAGACGGTGGTGACCGGGGCGTCCAGAATATATCAAATTATTATTGTTATTTAAATCCTATTTATAAGATTATATCACATCTTCTGTCAGTGTTATGAGGGGGCGTCACCCCGATGTTCCCCCTTCCGGCGGTATAAATGGTCTGCAGATCTTCCAGTATTAGGACGACCCCGCGCTCACCCCCTGTGCATGCCTTTGGTGATGAGGTTGCGGTAGATTAACCTATACAGAATATAATGGGCACCGCCCACCCCTCCTGTTCGGCGGATTGGAGTTTTTTTTAGGTTGATCCATTTGTTTTTCCTGCGCCAGGCTGGTGCTGCCCAGTGGTCATTACTTCTTCTCCCTCCATAGGAACCGCATGAACATTCGGCAGAGCCAAACGTCCATGTTAATTGGAGGGTCGGGCGCTCATCTTCAACCTGTGGTCGGGTGCAGACTTGTAGAAATAGTAAGGTGACTACAGGGATATGATGGAGAAGATACTGTACAATACGCAGGGGATCAAACACAGAACTAGTCGTTGTAGCGTCATATACATGACCTTCCGCCTTATACGTAACTTTTTTTTTTTTCTTCTGTTCTGGTGCTGGTTTAAATTTTTGTCCGTCAACATTCATTATGATTTTTAACTGATGCATCATAACCTCATTGACCCTTAATGTCCTTGCACTTTGTACAGAAAATATCATAAAATATGGCCGCTTCTATGCATGATCTACACCTATACCAAATTATCAGGATTAAAGGGGTTCTCCAGGAACTTAAAATGGCCCTGTGAGCCGGACTGGTTGCTGCCACTTACAGAACTGCCTAGGGAGGCATTGCCTAACTACACACTACTCTCTGGCACTTGCATATACTACATATAGGTGAGCGTTCCTGTCAGGCTGCTTAGCCATGATGGCATATCGTAGGCAGGATCGCATCATTACCATCTAGTGTAGTGTCGCAAGGCCTTTAAAGGGGTTGTCCAAGTTATGAAAAAAATATATATAGTACTGTAAATCTGATGGGCAGCAATATATAACTAAGTTCAGCAAGTTTTAGGCAAAAAAATCTATATTTCCTCATTTCCCTGGTTCTCTTCTTGCCTTTGTTTACATGCAGTAATAACAATCACAGCCCCTCCCCCTTCCTGCTCTGCAAAGGTTAGTGAATACAAGTGCTGCCCTGAGTGACATGTCTGTCTGCTGGAATACTCAGCAGCATGTTGTATGTGTAGGACTACAAGTCCCAGCTGTACAATGACACTGCTGATACACACAGGAAATTCTCCCTACCTGTTCTTGTACAATACAATTCCTCTATAGCTCCTTGCCCAGCATTTGTCTCCTCTCACTGCTGCAGCTACTATTTGTTGTAAAGCCTTGAGCCCTCAGTGTGTTCTGGCTGAAGGGGTTAATGTTTTATCTGAAGGAATCCAGGGAGAGAGCAGATAGCAGCCGGGCAGAGCGGGGGGTGGGGGTTGTGGGCAGTGACGTCTCGTGTACAGACTGTTATCTGAACTCTGAGGCTTGTACAGGAAACATCACAGAGCAGAGAGATAAGGTGACATCACAGGTCATGTGACCCTCAGTCAACTCTGAGAAACCAGCAGCTTTAGAAACACAAAGTATATGGGAAAGTTGTTATACCTGACAAGTTAGAAACATATAAAGAACAAAAAAATAACTTAGACAACCCCTTTAAGAATTTATTTTTACCTATTACTAGATAAATTCCCTTAAGCAGAACGTAGGCTCAAATTGAAGTAGTATAGGGAACTGGAGTCAACATGTAAGCCCCTCCCCTGAGGCTGCAGAGTCTATGTGACTCCTCCTCTGCTGAGCAGCTCAGGGGAAGGGATTGTATAACAAACTGTTCCAAGGAGCTGTTTAGAAAAAAAAAAACTATTGTGCCCACTAATTCAGCACTGAGTGGGCATTTTAGAAATGTGCCAACCTACGAGGAGCTTTACTGGGGGAACATGTTCCCTTTAAAACACAACAAAAAACAAAAGTTCTAGATGAGATGCATCAAAATGATATTTTACTATTGTATATGTAAATCATGCTCATTTTGCAGGAAGTGTGTGAACCAGCTTCACATTTTTGAGCATTTTTGAGCATTCTGCTACATCCCCAACAGTATAAGAGTTAATATCACAAAAAAGGAGGAGGATGAAATGTCCATTAGTTTTATTAGTGCGGGCAGGTTTAATGTGTTTAGGATCCCTCACCATTCATTCATTAATTAAGATTGCCCTATTGTCTGTTCAATCTAATCAGATAGAGCAAATGGTTTGTCCTTCATTGTGAAGGCTGCCAAGATGGCGGCTGTGATACTCCAGGGTGTGAAGCATTGGTTTCTGAGAATACTCAGCAGGCCAATCAAAATGGAGTTGTAGTTTCACAACAAGACGGAGACCTCTCAGCAGAGCACTTGAGCCTGCATAGGGCACCAAAAACAGGATGAACAATGGCTTTTGCCTGTTCACCAGATGATTGGCAGCACATTTACATGGAGCTATTAACGAGTGTTCAGGGTAACGTTCCCAATAATCGGCCCAACAATCGGTCCGTGTAAACCCGCCTTTATACTTCAACATTGTCTAAAGATTTCCTCCCTTAATATTAAGGCCCCATGCACACGACCGTATTTATGTTCCACATTTTTTTGCGGATCGGATGCGGAACCGTTCATTTCAGTAGGGCCGCAAAAAATGCGGGCAACACACCGCGTGCTGTCCGCATCTATATGTCTGTTACTCCGACCTGCAACAAAAAGATCCATTTTGCGGAAAAGGATAGGACATATCTATAGAAAAAAAAAGGAAGGATGTACACAGCCATTATCCACGTTTTACAGATCCTCGATTTGTGGACAGTCATGTGCATGAGGCCTAAAAAATATTTAATGTATGCTGGTGTGCCTACAAGAGAATCAAAAAATTTCAAAAATATTTCACAGGGATCATTGGTCCGCAAAGAGAATGGTAATATAGGAAAAGAGGCCAATCCAAGATCCGAGCTGTATCCACGGCTCCGCTTCTGCATGTACGGCTATAAGCACCAAATATTATAGGGATCAGCACAGCCACCAGTTTTGGACCATTTACCTGAAACTAAATAGGAAAGTTTTTACTTTTTGGGTTTAGATTTTTTTTTTAAATCCCCCACCCACTCGTTTATATTTGAATTTTTTTCAATACTTTTTTTTTATTACTTTGATTTATTACGATGGGTTTTTGTGCTGTATACCTTTGGCTTTGTTGCTGCATGATCAACACAAATGCAATTTTATTTCACTAAGTGTCTACAGACGTAAAAACATTATCAGAAATCACGTGAATAATATTACAGATCACAGCCCGTCCGGTTATGGGATCATGTTTTTGTTTTCAGCTTTGACTAATGTACCGGATTGGCCAATGAAATCCACTTCCTATTTGGTTGCACTTTTGCCTTCTTTTATTATAATTCCAGTCATGATTTTACACTTCTGCAGAGAATATTTCACTTTTCTTGTGTCCTTTGTTTGCAGACAACAGTGCTTTAATTTTCTGTAATTTTTTACTTTAAATTTTTTTTTTTATGAAAATCACAAACTATAAAATGTTCCTGTTCGTTACACTAGGTGATGCTCAGTCGTATTATTTCTTAATGAAGATCCCAAGTGTCAAAGAATATCTTTGGTTTGTAACTGCTTGAATAACAATTCCATAATTGAACGTTCAGTAATTGGTTCCCATTGGCAATGGAAATATGAAAAATACAGCAGGGCATTGGGACAAAGGGGGTTATTGAATTCCCTGTGGACATGATTAATGTAAAAAATTAAAATCAGACATCATATAGTACATGACAATACCTTTCTAACAAAACTAGAACCAGCCCTGTACCTCACATGGATCCAGAGATCTCCACATTCATTGCTCTGCTAGATTCTGTTCAGTCTGGAAGCTCAGGGGCGTGTCCTTCCTGCTGCTGCTCTTTCCCTGTAACTGCAACAGGACATTTGGCTGGTGAAAGCTGAAGATTTAAACTGAGCGCGTGCGGCCACCTCAGTGAGACGGACAAAATATAACAAAAAGATCAAACAGCAGGTGGCGCTATAAATATACATTTTATTGCGTAGCTGACTGGCTATATGAAATTTTTAATTACATGCAATTATAAAAGTATTCAGATCCAGGAGCTGGTTTGAAAAATGCAGAATATGTTTTGTGACACTAACTCTTTAATATGGCCATGTGTAAATCAGAACCATATGGAGGTAAGTATGGTTGCATAGACTTCTATGGGTGCCTTCCTCGCAAATTAAAAAACTTTTTACAGACTATGTCACAGCAGACTGCCTTGCTGTATTTTATGACACTTCCTAAACACAACAGGAGCACATATATTATTGAATTGTTATTTAAGCGATAGCCCGATGTTCTGATATCAGTGTTAAACCTCATGAACCCAAGTATAAAAAATAATAAATTCTGAAAATATTGTAAGATCTGAATTTTGACCTTGCTCAAAGGCTTATTTCGAGACATTGCCCTAGGACTTGCCTGCCCACCTCGGTCTAGAGTCTCTATTACGTTTGTCCTTAGCATTTCAATGATCGTGTTTATTTTCTAAAATGTGGCATCGTTCTGGCATCGTTGTAAATTCATAAAAGTAAATTTATTTTTGTTATCAAAAAGTGTATAATAAAAAAAACGGTGGGAAATGATTCCTGTGTAAAAGGCAAATGTTATATGTATGAGGATGTGCAATGTACATGAGGAGCTAGGCAGGGGCTGACTGGGAACTTAAAGTGGCCCTGGAAAAAATACTAAAAGTGGCCCCATTTTGTAGTGGGTCCAAACTGATGGAAGACAGGGCCAGAAATACCATATTGTGGCACATTATATCCCCCCAACAGAGCCAAATACCACAGTCCATCACAAAATACATCCCCAAAAACTACCACTGCCCGGCCGTGAGGAGGGCCCAGGTGGCCCCCAGGAAATTTCCCTGTAAGGTCTATAGCCAATCCGCCCCTGGTTCTAGGTTTCAGTCTGATAGGGTTATGTTTTTTTACCTTCTGAGGAGAAGAGACTTTACTGTTATGCAGATATGGAGATATTCCCATCACTAGAAAACAATACAACCCTAGATAAAGGATTATCACATTTAGGCCTCATGCAAACATGCCATGCCAGGGCAATATCCGTGTGACTTTCGCAACGTACCCAGACCCATTCAACTTGAATGGTTCCGTGATCTATCTCGTCCACAAAAAAGTGGAACATGTTCTATTTCTTCCGTTCCACACTGCACCTTCCAGGTGCGGACCCATTCAAGTCAATGGGTCTGTGTCCGTGATGCGGTGAGCATGCCCCGGTGCCCATATATTGCGAACCCACTGTTTGCAGGCTGCAATACGGGCACGGCCGGGCAACAACCATGTGCATGAGGCTTAAATCAGTTATCAACAAGGGTGTACTTACCTGTAAGTCAATGAGGCAGTCTCCAGGGGGACCATAAGCCCATCCAAGATCCATATGGACAATGGTGTCCATATCACGTTAAGATTATCAGACAGATATGCCCTGATGGGTCATTGGTCTGTCAACATGCAAACAACATTGAGGGCCCACAGTCACATATAAATAGAGAACAGAGGTAAAGCACGTTGAGAGCGGAGAACACGTATAAATAGGACCTTCTACTCAAGGGCGTAGCCATAGGGGGTGCAGAGGTAGCAGTCGTTACCGGGCCCAGTGGCCTGAGAGGGCCCAAAGCCCCGGTATTTTAGAAAGTACATGCTGGTCAAGTTACACCTCCTACTGGATGGAAGGGGTTAGGCCAAGAATTTGGCATGGGAAGGGGGGTGCGGTTTCAATTTTTGCCTCAGGCAGAATGAAGGCTATGTGCTCCCCTGCCCCTGGCAACAAAGCACTGAGGAAAGGGGGGCCCAAGTTGAACTCTTGCACCAGGGCCCATGAGCCTTAAGCTACACCCCTGCTTCTACTCTATACCGAGTGACACCACCAGATCTCCACAGAAGCCTTCAGAAACAGACATTTCACCCACTGGCCCTATGGACCTGTTGCTTGGAGGCTGCGTAAACTTCTACTACCCTGCCTAACAGGGGCTGGTTGAATACTATAACTGTACTGTCACTGTTAAGAGTTGTGTGCCTATGTGATCATCGCATGACCATCTACACAAGGTACACAATAAAGATTCATTTTGTTTGTCATGGAGAAACCCTTTAAAAATGGGTTGGGCAATCTCACACAGTGATGGGATCCCTGTAGCATAGGCCACCAATGTCAAATGCGGGTTCTACATTTGCAGTTTCCAAAACAAAGGAGAGCCCATGCACGGCGTGCTCTGCATTCACTTCGATGGGAGTTCCAAAAAGAGGCAAGCGAGCGTGCGCAGCTATTTCCAGAATTCACATAGAAGTGAATAGAGAGCACATCGCGCAAGCGTGACCACCTCTCTGTTCACCTCTATGGGAGATCCTGAAAGAGACTAGCCGCCACTCAACTATTTTCGGCACTCCCATAGATGTGTACAGAGGGTTGTCCACTTCAGAGGCCCATTTGTTGAGATAGGCGTGGGTCCTAGAGGTGGGACCTGTACTTATCCTAACAATATGCCACCAGTGTGTGAGATGGGCCAACCCCTTTAAGTCCAGAAAATATGTAGATCATAGACCCCCCTACAACTGCTGACTCCCCATTCACTGCACACTCTGCTCGGCCGAGCTGTGTGGTTTACAATGGGAAGAGAGGAGAAAGCCAATGACATGGTGTCATATTCGACAACTTAACCATAAACTATACCAAAATACTTAAAATAAACGACATAAACAACTATATGGATTAAAATGGCCGCGGTCTTTATTAAAGGGTAGCCATAAATATAAAAACTCAATCAATAATTAACTCCTTAAATCCCATGAAATAAATCCATAAAATGACAGCTCATAAGTCACCCAGCAAAGACTGAGCGACTAACAAGACCGCGACAAATACATTTATAAAAGAGGGAAGGCGGGCGGGGACAATCTTCAGTCTTCAATCTTTAAGTGCTGACAGCGCTCCCAATGGGTGAGTGGCTCTATAAATAGTCCAAATTCCCGCTCAAAACAACACTGCTCCAATCACCCATCCCAGTAAAAATAGGGCACTTTGCCCAGCAAAACCGGTCAGCAACCCTAAATGCGCCAATCAGCTGCGCTGTTTCTGTCAAGGTCCACCGGCTTACCTTAACACCTGAGGAGATAAAACATAAAGAAAAAAAGGGGGGGGGGGGGAGAAAATACCCGTTACCACACAAAACTGTTGCCTTTCAATGACACCATGAGGGCATAGCCGCCAATTTTGGCACTGCCCCTATCAGGAACCTTCTTGAAACCAGGCATAATTTCCCAATTAAGAAACAAGAAGGATTGCCTTCGAAATTTCACTGCACTCAAGGAACTTCCCATGCACATAGATTTTTGGACGGTCTGGCCTAAAACAGTACGTTTAACGGATTAATGTATTGGAGGCCTTTATACCATCATTACAGATACTCATCTAATCTGCTGATATCAGGAGAATAAAGCGCCCACACACATACAGCAGTTTCCAGCCATTTTCCATGTCCTGTATGCATGCTGTAAATGGCGAAAAGGGAAACAAGGGGTGTTGGACAACCTCCTGCAGGAAAAAAGGTTTGGGAATGTTAAAGTACTGGAAATCCAATCCTTCTTTCTGCGCCCATGGAAAAGTCACCCACATACACATCAGATAGTCGGCCAGTTCAGTCAACTGTCAATGTCTCTTCCCATGGTATCAGCTCTGTGGAACCAGAAGCTCATTACCACTAAAAAGTCACAAATTTAAAGTATTGTCCAATTACAAACAACTTACCCCTATTCAGAAAGGGGGCCTGTGTTCTCCCATTTGAATGGAGCTGCGGCAGGGGCGGATTGGCCATAGACCTTACAGGTAAATTTCCCCCGGTGGGCCGATGCCCAGGGGGCCATCAGTGGAAGTTTTTAGGGATGTATTTTGTGGTGGGCTGTGGTATTTGGCTCTGTTGGGTTTATATAACGTTCCACAAAATGGTATTGCTGGCCTTGCCTACTTGTGTTGGCCCTGCTTTCCATCAATTTGGACCTTACTACAAAACGGGGCCACTTTTAATATTTTTTCCAGGGCCACTTTAAGTTCCCAGTCCGCCCATGAGCTGCGGACACACCTGCGCGGTGCTGAGCCATTCAACACTATGGGGCTGCCGTTCACAGAAACAGGGGCCAATGTTCTCCTATTTGAATGGAGCTGCAGACACACCTGTGCAGTGGTGATCCATTCAACTGTATTTGGCTGACGCATCATGGGAACAGGGTGCCAGTGTTCTCCCATCTGAATGGAGCTGCGGACACACCTGTGCAGTGGTGATCCATTGAACTCTATTTGGCTGACGATCATGGGAACAGGGGCCAATGTTCTCCCATCTGAATGGAGCTGCGGACACACCTGCACGGTGGTGAGCCATCAAGCTCCATGGGGCTGCCAATTGAATGGACACACCTGTGTAGTGGCGATCCCTTCAACTCTATGAGGCTACGGAGATAGCCGAGCTCTTGTACTCCACTATCCCCGGCAGTGCCATAGAATGGAGTGGTGGGCACCTATGCATGGCAGACACTCCATTCAAATAGGAGAACACGGCCCCTGTTCTTATGATCTTTAGCGACCCCAGTGGTCATCAGAAACGTAACCTAAATCACGTGGATGGGGGTAAGTTGTTGTAATAGGACCACCTTTTACAATCATCATCATCAGTCAACATTTCTTTGGAACAGAAATAAAGAAAATTTGACGATAATTTCACAACAAAATCCCACGACTTTGATCAATTGTATACATTTTTTGTATGAAGACAATTAGAGACCTCTAGATTATACATTTTTGTGTGGTGGGCCCCTCCCATAACTCGGACATGATGGACTTTTGCTGGTCAGTCCCATGGACTCCCTGCGAGCACAGTAGCGAGGATAATAGCACAAGAACTGTTTGGCAACTGTTTATCCCCCCTCTTCTATGGAAATTTGAGTCATTTCTGCATTTGTGCACACATTATCAGGGGATTCTAAATCTACAGCATGTAAACTTATGCTTCGGATTTCTGCCAGGCAAAACCGCTATGAAGTCTGCAAAAAATTAAAAATCCCATACAATTTGGTGTGGATTCCAGCAACAACACAGCGGCCCATTTTACTCATCCCAAAGATGGAGTAAGTTTAGGCCGTCCATCTAGACCTTCACCAAGATTTATCACAGAGGCTCAGGCTGGATAATAAATCTGGTGCAGGGAGAAACACTTTTCTCTGACTCTATACTAATTGGTTGCCTTACTTTAAGATACATTTTTACACCAGAATTGCGACAAAATTTTGGCAAAAAATGACACATCTTAGGCCCTGCCACTTTCATGCAAAGCTCTGCCCACTCTGTATAAAGCCCTGCCCCTGGTAGAGCTTTTTGAAAAAAAAAAGTGTAGAAAATTGTGCCATTTTGCGCCACTTTATTTGGCACAGCTACTTCAGTAAGTCTTGGTCAGTTTATGATATAGACTGTAGACACTTAAAAGGGTTTTTTGGAGAATTTTTTTCCTACTAGAATAGGTCATCAGTATCTGATCCATGGGGTCTGACACCAAGGACCCCCACCGATCAGCAGTTTGAGAAGGCACTGCTTTCACAGTAGTGCCGTGGTCTTCTCTCACCAAGCACAGTGCCATACATTGTACAGCGGCTGTGTTTGGTATCACAGCTCAATCCCATTCACTTCAAAGGTGCTGAGGTGCACCTAGGTCATGTGACTGATGAACGTGACATCAATGGCCTAGTCTAAGCTATGAGAAGCTTCGGGACCTTTCTCAAACAGCTGATCAGCGGAGGTCCGAGAGTGCCACTGATCAGATGCTCATTACCTATCCAGATGATGGGTCATCAGTTAAAAAAATCTCAGAAACCCCCTTTAAAGTGTGGACCTTAGTTTCTTAGTAATTGAGTAGATTAAATTCACATTACAAATACTGTAGGCAAGGTCCAGTTATCCGCCGCCGATCATTATAACTTATGTGGAACCTAACCAAGATAAAAATGAGCATAGCATTGATATAATGGTCTTTCCTCAGTTGTCCACCACATTCATATCTCTTCTGTCTAGCTGTGAGGAGTACACAAGGATATACAGCCTCCTCAGTGTGGCGAATGTCTGTCAACAAGCCCAAGGGTGCAAACTGGAACCGATAGCTAGTCCCATTTCTATTTCACTATGGCGTCTTCCTCCTCTGTTATATTACAACAGATTTCTGGATTTTCACCAGGTTCTGTGGGGTTTTGTTCCAATGAGTGATCTCAATGTTTGGCTTAAAGTTGCCTTCAAAAAAACATGACGTAGCCTTGGGCTCAAAGCAGATTCTCCACCCACATGGACCAGAACTTTTTTAGGATGATTATGTCATATTTTGTCTTTCCATTCGTTCAAGTGCACTTTTCTCAAATTATATGCCAGCATTCACTGATAGGACAGGTGACCATAGATCATAATTGGTTGTGTTTAGTAACAATGCCTCATCAGATGCCACATAGTTGGACATCCTGTGGTTTCCTCGTTAAGCAGGCTGGTGGAACACAGTTTCTTGAAGACTTTAGGCCATAATGGGCTTGGGTTTCGCAATGAAGTGGTGACACAAACCAGAGTTTCCATGTTGTCAATGGCTGAGACGTAACTCCAAGTGCTGTGTCTGCTGTATCTGTAGGGAGATTTCCAGTTAGTTGGATCCTCTTGGTCAACACCCTTGGAGACTTCTCAAGTCAGAGACAAATACAAACAAAATCTAGGTTTTTATCACATGACGATGGACATTGTTATACATTTTGTTGTCATGTCGAATGTATGACTTGGCCTTGAAGTGCCAGCGTTATGTGTAATATGACATTATGCCCCAAGATCCCTTCTATAATGGAGCTTACACCTTGGGACTTCCAGGCTGGTATATGTTGCCCTATGTGCCTACTGAAATCCAGCAGAGACTGAATCTCTCGTATCTGTCAACACATTGGGTTAAGAAATGTAGATTGATTTTCTTTTTTAATAAAAATGTTCACGTTTAGCTGCCACCTGTTCCTGCATTTTTCTTTTTCCAAACTCTCATCTACTTAATGGGTGAAGCGTCTGTCTTTCCCGTTTCGAGCTTCTCCGTGCCGAGTTGTCATCTCATGATTCAACGCCGTACAAAACAAATTATTCCGAAGAGGCTACATCACTCGGAGACAGGCGGGTGACATGCGGAGCCCATCTGTTAGGCAATTCGGAGGTTTCCTACACGTTCTGCAGGAGATACAGAACTTCCAAAGAACATAGAAAGACATTTATCATCCCCTCTGCGCCAGAAAAGTGGTGACAACGTGTCATAATCTGTGATTCACTATCTGTGATGACATTTAATTGATGAAAAGTTTCCAACTTTTTTTGGGTTTTACTCACCGCGAAGGGCTGGAGTAGGTGGTCCATCACATGTATTATAATCTTACCCCAGGAACCTGGCATAGATTATATCGAAGATCTACACTAGCTCCCTTGCTATTCTACATCTCCTCTTTGTTGCACGGACCTGCAGGCAAGGGCGTAGCCATAGGGGGCACAGAGGTAGCAGTCGCTACCGGGCCAGTGGCCTGAGGTGGCCCAAAGACCTCTGTGCTGCATATGAACACCAGTATTATAGAAAAGTGCATGCTGGTCAAGTTAACCTCCTACTGGATGGAAGGGGTTAGGCCAAGAATTTGGCATGGGAAGAGGGTGCGGTTTCAATTTTTGCCTCAGGCAGAACGAAGGCTATGTGCTTCCCTGCCCCTGGCCACAAAGCACTGAGGAAAGGGGGGACTAAGTTGAACTCTTGCACCAGGCCCATGAGCCTTTTGCTACACCCCGCCTGCAGGCATGCACCTCTGAACAATTGCGGTCGCATCTCAAGCAAGCAGTGTGTAAAACATGTAAAACGTTGTTCTTGATAAATGTCCCCCATAGTGTTTCTCTACCAACATACATCAAGGAGTTTTGTAACTGGTTAGTGATCTCCAAGCTGCAGCTCTACATATTTCATCAAGGCCTCTGGGAGCAGTAGTTTGCAACAGATGCAGAACTTCAGGTTGAAGACCTCTCACTTAGAAAATTACTTTAAATTAGGGATCCTATGCAAGGCCCTAAGAGTTCTAAGGTAGTTGGTGCAATAAAACCCACAGAACAAATGTGGATGTGGGGTTTGAAGAACCTTTTCATCTCTTAAGCTAAATCCAGACATTGAGGGGCACAAGCTTCCCTGTGGAACTTATCGGCCATGAGAAATAGTCTTTACTAATGAAAGGCTAGGTTTGCACTGAGAATTTTGTCCACCACAAAATCTGCTGCAGAAGAAACCGATGCACTGTGCTGCTGTATCTGTTGTGGGTTTTCATGTGGACCCACTCTAAGTTTATTTCCACTAAATGAAGCTAAATGGCAAGCAAGCTCTGATTGAGACTTTGTGAGGGGTCCACGTGGTGACTGCACCAAGAATAGACTTGTACATTATTGGCACGGTCTTGAAAACCGCATGGCAAAAACCCCTGACTGCATGACGCCGTATTGGCTATTTCGCTCGGTTCCCACACTCCACCCCGCTTCCACCACCACCCATAAATAATGACACAAACACCACGTTGGATTTTATCGCCACAGCAGCCGTTTTATTATAATTAAATATATAAATGTTTTATCCCCACATTACCACTAACCCATATACAACGGCATATGACAACAGATCCACCCAACATATGTATAACATATACCAGTAATACTGATACCAACGAAGGAAGGTCCTCGAAGCCCCAACTATTAATTCTCCATAGGGTACTCCATCTTGCTCCCAGCCGATGAGCGCCAGCTCGGAGGCACCAATGATGGCTCTAAAAGCCTGCCTCTAAAATAACAACCATGGGAGTCCAGCCTAACCATGGGCCCCCCCATCCTCCAGAACCTGTTAATACACCAACTCCGAGGACCTCCTCCACCACAAACCCCACACACCCAGGGCCGTTTCAATGCCGCCTTGCAAAGCAAGACACCACAGGTCTATACCAACTGCTTTGTGATGTACACCATCGCCACGCCAGAACACCCCGAACCCTACTCCAAATCTGAATGTCGCACTGCCACCGCACCATTCTGTGACATAAATCTACCGACTGCCCGATTTACCTTTATCCTGGCCTTGTTCACTCGGTCAGCCGACGAGCCCCACCCACAGTTTCCTAAACACTATGTCGACCACACGTTTACTACGCCAGGAACAAGGCCCATATCCGCAACATGTCAAACTTGACCTCTCTAATTAGCTCCCAGAATGGTCGTACTCCAAGTCATTACCACCCACATGCAGAACCAATATATCCGGAGGTCGATCCAAGCATATAAACCTGTGGATCTCAGGAAACACACTGCTCCATACCATGCCTCTCTTACCCAGCCAACGAAGTACCGCCACCTCCCTCGAAAAACCAAGCTGTCGCCCATCCCTTCGAACAGCCGCACGAAAGGCTCCCCAGAATACATATGAATGGCCCATGATCCATACCAGTGCCGGCTGTCGATCTGCAATGAGAAAGAAAAGAAAACAAGGACACCCCCCAACATTAACCTGTTGTAACCAACATTCTGTTAGCTGCCTACACTTTGCCTCCCTCACTGGTTGTTCGCTCAAAATATGGCACCTTTCCCGCTCCAGACCACCCCTATATAAGCCCTCCACCTAGCACAACCCCCCTCCTTTAAACCCTCCAATCACCTGTATCCCCAACCTCCCTATCGCCACCCCTCGTCATGCCGTCCTCCCCCCAGGCTTTGCCTTCAAGTCTGGCCATCATGAACTGCTCTGCGGTTTCAGTGCAGATTTGCCCGTTTTTGGCATTGAATCCGTGCTGAAACCCACCCCAAAATTCTATGTCTGAACCTATCCTTAGGC
>ONZH01025153.1:0-28636 GCA_900303285.1 Rhinella marina | reverse complement strand
CAGACCCCAAACAACAACAGGAGGTGGTTCAGTGGATTGCAGAGAGCACGTCCAGCCACGTTTCGTCTGCCCCCTCATCCAGCCAGTCGACTTCTGTGAGCCAGGGTGTCTGTCCTCCAACTCGCCCTCCTTCTCCCCAGCCAGAACCCTCTAGGGGTATGTCCCATAGACAAAATTTATCCATGGAACTCTTCAGCCACCACTTCCCTGATGTGCCAGCGGACGAGCTGCTATGCCCTGATTCTCAGTACCTTTTGCTGTCTCCGGGTTATGAGAGTGGGGAGTTAGCAGTGGCGTCTGAGGAGGTGGTGGAAGATGACGACAAGACACTGTTGTCGGAGGTAGTTGTCAGGGACATCACTGTGGAGTCTGAGGAAGACCTGGGGGATGATGAGGGGACAGATCCTACTTGGGTGGATGAGGCAACTGGAGGCAGTGGTTCAGACTGTGAGGCGACATCAGCTCCACAAGCTGTTGAGAGAGCCAGAGGGCAGTGACGAGGGAGAAGCCTGGGCCGAGTCACTACTTCACCAAGTGCTCCTACAGGTCACGCTCCAGCCCGTACTATGCGCCACTCCTTAGTTTGGGAGTACTTTAAGGATGATGAGGCCAATCCTCGTTTGGCGGTGTGCATTGCTCTGTGGTTCTGCGTTTCAGTTGTGCAAAGTGCGCATTTTTTTTTTTTTGGGATAGGTCTGAAAAGAATTGCAGCAAAATATATTTCTATATAGTACGTTTATTCTGACTGAGCTTTCATAGACGGTACATCTCATCAGGGTGCCATATACCTAACAGCGTATAGTTACCGCATTGATCTGTGGTTTTGCGTTTCAGTTGCGCAAAGTGCGTATAATAAATTTTTTTGGATAGGTCTGAAAAGAATTGCAGCAAAATATATTTCTATATCGTACGTTTATTCTGACTGAGCTTTCATAGACGATACATCTCATCAGGGTGCCATATACCTAACAGCGTATAGTTACCGTATTGATCTGTGGTTTTGCGTTTCAGTTGCGCAAAGTGCGTATAATAAATTTTATAATAATATAATAAATACAATAAATATAATAAATACCCCCAGTTGAGTGAGTTGCTCACCAAGGTGCGGCGCATATGCGCCCATTTTCGCAAGTCCACCACCGATGCCGCGACCCTCAGGACTGTGCAAGGGCGGCTACAACTCCTTGTTCACCGGCTGCTGTGTGACGTTCCCACGCGTTGGAATTCGACGTTACACATGCTAGCCAGGGTGTACCAACAACGCAGGGCAGTTGTAGACTGCCAGCTGATCCCCCAAGGTGGTAGTCAGGCCAGTCAGCTTCCTCATGTCTATGCTGAGGAGTGGACGTGGATGGCTGGCATCTGCCAGGTCTTAGGTCCCTTTGAGGAGGCAACAGAGATGGTTAGTGGTGATGCACACATCATCAGTGTCACCATCCCTCTGTTGTGCCTCATCCAGAACTCCTTGCGGAACCTAAGATCTGAGGATTCAGCAGTGTCACAGGAGGTGGGGGAAGACAGTGACATTGAGAGCACCCTGTTGTCAGTTTCGCAGCGCGGAACTGAGGAGGAGGAGGCGGCTGAGGAGGAGGAAGAAACTCTTGGGCACCATGCATCAGGGGGTGATTCCATGCTACCTGTTGAGTGGGTATGGGCTGAGGAGGATGAATTGGGGTCGGAGGAAGGGGGGGAGTAGGAGATGGAGAGTCCGCTAAGTGAGGAGGCTGAAGGCTTGCGTGTTGGCACAGTAGGGCACATGGCACAATTTATGCTTGGCTGTCTTTGTGGTGATCCCCGGGTCAAGAGGATACTGTCCACCAATGACTATTGGGTGTACACCCTCCTTGACCCACGCTACAAGGACAACTTTGCCCAACTAATACCCGTGGAGGAAAGGAGCACCCGAGTCACTTTCTACCACAAGGCCCTGGTTCAGAATTTGCTACAGGCCTTTCCAGACCAGTCAAGCAACAGGGGGCGGACTACAGTGGCCGAAGTTGGAGAGGAGAGGAGGGGGAAAGTCAGTGTAGGCGCCAAGGGCAGGGGTACACTATTCCATGCTTTTGCCAAGTTTCTTAAACCCCAGCAAGACACTGCGACACAGCCACAAGGCAGGCAGAGCAGGGCGGAACAGTACCGCAAGATGGTGAGGGAGTATGTCGCGGACCAGACCAACGTCCTGACCGATAACTCCACGCAATATAATTACTGGCTGGCCAAGCTGGACAGGTGGCCAGAACTTGCGCAGTACGCTCTTGAGGTGCTTGCCTGCCCAGCTGCAAGTGTACTGTCTGAAAGGGTTTTTAGTGCCGCCAGGGGTATCATTACGGACAAAGGGACGCGCCTGTCCACCGACAACGTCGACATCCTCACGTTCATCAAGATGAACAGGTCATGGATATCCCCCCAGTTCTCATCCCCACCTCAGGCTACCTCCTAAATTGCTCGCTTTCCTCGTCCACAATTTTTCTGGGAAGTCATCCGTCTTTCTAATAACAAATTTTCAGTAAAGTCATCCGTCTTTCTAATAACAATTTTTCTGGGAAGTCATCCGTCTTTCTAATAACAAATTTTTAGTAAAGTCATCCGTCTTTCTAATAACAAATTTTCAGTAAAGTCATCCGTCTTTCTAATAACAATTTTTCTGGGAAGTCATACGTCTTTCTAATAACAAATTTTCAGTAAAGTCATCCGTCTTTGTAATAACAATTTTTCTGGGAAGTCATCCGTCTTTCTAATAACAAATTTTCAGTAAAGTCATCCGTCTTTCTAATAACAATTTTTCTGGAAAGTCATCCGTCTTTCTAATAACAATTTTTCAGGAGTCATGCGGCTTTGTAACCAAATTTTTTAGGAAAGGCCATGGGGTTCTATACACACAGTGCTGACGGAAGCCCATCAGCCTTTCTAAAAACAATGCCCACTGCCTCTCCCAAGCGGTTGTGGTGCTGATGTTGCCTCACACTTAAAATTGATCTGTTCCGCTCTCTTCCTCGGGCTGTCTGTGGAGAAGGCGGACGCTCCAAACCGGTTTCATGGCGGCTCTCCGGCCCCTCATTAAGCCCTGGATCATCAAGAAGCGGATGAAGAAGTTCATCCGCCACTAATCAGACCGTTATGTAAAGATTAAGCGTAACTGGCGTAAACCCAGAGGTATTGACAACAGAGCCCACAGGAGGTTCAAAGGGCAGATCCTGATGCAGGGGCGTAACTATAGGGGAAGCAGGGGAAGCGGCTGCTTTGGGGCCCAGACCCACAAGGGGCCCCTTCAGGAGGAAGACTAAAACATTTTACTGTCAGGGGCCCCTAAACAGTATTATACAATAACGTTATATACACTGACACTCTAGGAAACAGACTGAGCAGCTGCCAGGCCTTGTCTGAGAGAGCACAACCTTGACTAGGCACAAGAATGAGGGTTGCATGTAAGTTGGGGGTTGTGAAGAAGTTGCTGTGGGGGCCCTGTTCAAAGATTTGCTGTGGGGCCCAGCTAGTTGTAGTTACGCCACTGTCCTGATGCCCAACATTGGGTACGGTAGCAACAAGAAGACCAAACACATGCTGCCCACAGGGTTCCGCAAATTCCTGGTCCACAATGTCAAGGAGCTTGAGGTTCTGTTGATGAGCAGCAAGTCCTTCTGTGCAGAAATCGCCCACAACGTCTCCTCAAAGAACCGAAAGACCATTGTGGAGAGAGCGGCACAGCTCGCCATCAAAGTGACGAACCCCAACGCCAGACTGCGCAGCGAAGAGAACGAATAAATATCTCTGTGGTTATTTGTGCTAAATAAAAGTTAAATAAACACACACAAAAAAAAGGTCTGTTCCTGTGCCTGATCCACCCAAGTTGAATCTGTCCCATCATGAGAAAGTCCCCCAAGGAGTCCCCACTGTAACTTGCTTCCCATACAACTAACTCACCCCCCGACACCTGTGTCTCGCCATTGTCCACCACCTCCTCAGACAACACTGGTAAATCCCCACTGTCAGCACACTGAGACTGCAAAAGGTCTTGCGAATTGGGGCAGAGAATGTTCTGGGGTAGCACATCAGAGAAGGGGTGACTGTGGGGTTCCAGGGAGTACGTGACCACATGCAATCTCCATCTACAAAGTCATACTGAGGCTCACCGCCATGCTTTACACTGCAATCTTATTACTGAGGCTCACCACCATGCTTTACACTGCAATCTTATTGAAAGACAGACAATCAGGGGTTCACCGCCAGGTTGTCAGGCAGCATTTTTAAGTGGGTCACCATTACCATGTCCCTGAAAATTGCCTTGGGGTCATCACCAGACTATTGGCCAGATTTAGAAAAAATGGTGCAATTAGGGAGCCTCAGAGGCATCCCTACATGCTGCCCCTGGTGTTTCCTATCCATTTCCAAGGTGTTTCCATCTTTTTCTGAGGTTTTCACATGTTGGGGCAAACTTGACTGTGCAGAACCTTTGGCCCCTTCAAAAATATTCGGGTCTCTCATAGACTTTAATGGGATTCGTGATTCGGCCCGAACCCACGAATCCCGCGGTGGGATTCGGGCCGAATTCCGAACCCCCAAATTTTTTAGGATTCGCTCAACTCTAGTGGTTTCCATTACGTAAGCCCCTCAAAATCACTTTATATCTGAATTGGTGCTTAAAAAAATGGTTTTGGAAATTTTGTTGAAAATTTGAAAAATTGCTTCTGTATTTCTATGCCTTCTAACGTCCGAAAAAAGTAAAATGACATTTATAAAATGATGCAAACATAAAGTAGACATATGGGGAATGTAAAATAATAACTATTTTTGGAGGTATTACTATGTATTTTGAAAGTAGAAAAATTGAAATTTGGAAATTTGCTAATTTTTCAAAAATTTTGCTAAATTTGGTATTTTTTTATAAATAAAAATGAAATATTTTGCCACAAATTTACTACTGTCGTGAAGCACAATATGTGACAAGAAAACAGTCTCAGAATGGCCTGGATAAGTAAAAGCGTTCCAAAGTTATTACCACATGAAGTGACACATGTCAGATTAGCAAAAGATGGCCTGGGCAGGAAGGTGAAAACAGGCCCGGGGTTGAAGGGGTTAAATATCTAGCTTACTTAGCTAAATAATAAATCTTAATAATAAAGATCTATGGAAATGTGATTGAATAGTTGATTTATTGTGTGGCTTATTTTTTTAGTTTCTCAATAGAATGTCCTCAAATATACACAACATATACTGTAACTTAAGCTCACATTTTCAAAGAAATGAACACCGATGGAAAAGTAAAACTAAAATGACTTTGTGAATTATTTAAGACAAAGGCAGGAGATGAAACTGCTTAGTCGTTTCCATGAAATGAGTAATGTATTGTGATCAATATATACTGCATATTCTCTCGTTAACGTTAAAGGGAAGTTTATGACTACACAATCAAATAAGTGAGTCTGCAGATGTTATCACTTATTCAAAGGTTCTAACTATTTGATAATTAAATCCAATTAAAATGTCTATATGTATGTTAACAATTCATGCAAAAAAAGGATGGGCTAGAAATATAAGCATAATTTATGTATGAGGAATAAGTGAACGCTTTGCAGCTAAAACAAGTAGTTTTATGATGTGAAGGCTGCACATAACATAACATGTAATATTTTTTCAGTAAACAAAATTAAGTCATATTCACAATTTTTCCAGGAACAAAATACCTTGTTTAGATATTCTGCAAAGCAGATCTTTCAGGTTTCCGAAGACAGCATAGGATATAGATTGAGTATACTGTATATATTTTTCTATGAATTATCACCCCCCTACACACACACAGTCAATGACAGCACTCCCTATACACAATGCATTCCAAAAATATATTCTTATCTATCAATCTGCACTCAATACACCATAATGAGGAAATGAAAACATATTTTTTATTTTTTTTAATTTTTTTATAAAGCTAAGGGGTTGTTCACATATCAGCTATTTGATCAGTTATTTCCATCAGTTATTGTGAGCCAAAACCAGGTGTGGGTCAAAAACACCAAACAGGTGCAGATCTTTTCATGATATTGGATCTCTGTTTAGTGTTCACTCCTGATTTTGGCTCACAATAACTGATGGCAATAACTGATATGTGAACAACCCCTAAAAGCTAAAATTTAGCTCTGGGGCATCTTTGAGATGTTTCTACACCTTGATTGGAGTCCACCTGGGGTAAATTCAGTTGATTGGATATGATTTGGGAAGACACACCCCTGTGTATATAAGGTCTCACAGCTGACAATATATAGCAGAGCAAAAACAAAGCCATGAGTAAAAAACCGCCTATACAGCCCAGGAAAAGGATTGTGTGGAGGCACAGATCTGGAGAAGGGTACAAAAAAAATCTGCTGCATTCAAAGTTCCAAAGAGAACAGTGGCCTCCTTAATTATTTAACTAAGTACAATAATTGGGGAAAAGGGTCATCCCTGCAGTGAAGCATTGTGGTAGCAGGCAGGTACCATACCTTCCTGCATTTGTTCACATGTAATAAGGATCTCAAGTACAAAAACATGTGGGCTGAAGGGCCAAAGCGAACCAACATAAGATGCACATCCCCATATAAAATGAATCAAGATATGTTTATTGGACAAACAATACACACAAAAATTAAAAATTGTATACAAATTTTGTGTGTATTGTTTGTCCAATAAATGTATCTTGATTAGAGATGAGCGAGCATGCTCGGCCGAGCGTACTCGGGAGCAATTTTCGAGTAGTAGCGTACGCATCTTCTAATCTGTACGCTAATGCGTACACATCTTGTTTTTGTACGCATTAGCGTACAAATTTATAAGATGCGTATGCATTAGTGTACAGATCATAAAATGCGTATGCATTAGCGTACCGATTATAAAATGCGTACGCTACTACTCGAAAATTGCTTCTAAGTACGCTTGGCCGAGCATGCTCGCTCATCTCTAATCTTGATTCATTTTATATTGTGATGTGCATCTTATGTTGGTTCGCTTTGGCCCTTTGGCCCACATGTTCTTGTACTTGGTTGTTTTTTGAACCATCCTTGCACTCCATAGTATAGCCAATTTTGGTCCATGGTTTACTCTGAAGTATCATTTATTTATTTATTTATTATTTTTGTTGTATTTACATTATCACACGATTTAATTACCTATATATACCCCCTGATGAACCTCCCTTGAGGGGAAACGCGTTGGGATTTCTGATTTGGTAATTTTTTAGGGAGAGCAGAGGGTCAGTCAGATTAGGTACGAGACCAGGGAGCATCCACCATCAGGATTTATCCCTGGGTTGAGGGGGTAGAACAGGTGCTACAGTAGGGATGTTTTTTTTTTCCCTTGCACCCTTCCCCCCCCCATTTAATATCTTGATTACCTGGTCTGATTGCCAATGCTCCTTTAGACATAGATGTAGTCATCTTTGTACTTTTTGGTACTTTTCGTTGATCAGTATGCTTTTTGGGTACCTGTGCCCGTTATTGGCGTAATTTGGATATACTATTTTATATTATATGTATCATTAAATGTTAAGTTTTAGTGTTCCAGCTTTTGTGTGCGCCTGTGGATTTCTCTGAGTTGGACTTTAAAATATGTAAATATATGATATTACGGTGATTTATATAGTCAGTGTGCCCCCTTTTATTACTTTTGTAACAAGGATCTCGCCTTTAGTAAAGCCTATGGTGTCTATATGGTCAGTATGATGAAACATGAATTATAGAAGCATGTCTGCATTTGTATCTCCTTCAAAGCAAGTTTGAAGATATATTTTATTCATTTATCATTTGTGCCAGTTAAATGGGGAGGTGGGAGTGAGCAGGAATAATGAAGTGCCTCACCCAGGGCTAAACTAGGACAGAGGAGGCTGTCATCCAGCCCCACCCTTCCTGCTGAGGGGACATAAAAATATAGGATTGTGGACCTTTTAGGTGACACAAGTTTGGACATACAGTCAGATTGGACTATGTACAATCTTCCTTGTCTCTAGGACAGCAAATGACAAATGATGATCGAGCACCCCAATGTTCGGGTGCTCGGGTGCTGCGGCCGAACACTAGGTGGTGCTCGAGTGCTCGGCTGAGCACCCGACTATAATGGAAGTCAATGGGAGAAAACCAGGAACCCCCTGCTCTGCAGAGGGGAGGGTGTCTGGTCCATAGGGAAACATCAGAAAATGGTGGAAACACCACAGAAATGGTTAGGGAACAGCATGGGGAGGATGTCTGGATGCATCTTGGACACCGAAGTCGCTGCTATTATTGATGTCCGAATATTACGCCACTTTTCGGAATGACTAAAATACCCCACCAAAACCAAAGACAACATCGATTTTAGAGGAAATATTGTTAGGAAACATATATTTACTTGTACGTAAAGTGCAAGTAGCAGCACGCCTTCACCCCTAATGTTTTACACTGTCAGATCAGCAGCAGGCACTCGCCCCGAATGTTTTACACGGTCAACTCAGCAGCAGGCACTCGCCCCTAATGTTTTAGATGGTCAGATTAGCAGCAGAAATGTTTTTAAGTGTCAGCAGCACTGAACGTCAACTTGTCAGAATGAGGACCAGAATGAAGAAGTAACATAGTAACATAGTTTATAAGGTTGAAAAAATACATCTGTCCATCCAGTTCGGCCTGTTATCCTGCAAATTGATCCAGAGGAAGGCAAAAAAACCCCTGTGAGGTAGAAGCCAATATTCCTCACTTTAAGGGAAAAAATTCCTTCCCGAAGAGGAAGTAGTGGACGATGAAATCACTGGCCCAACATGGGAAGGAGGCAAGCTGAGCCAGGACAGCAGTACAGAGAGGGAGGGATGCGCAGCACCGCAACAGGCTATAAGTGGCGGTGGGGTGGCAAAATGGAGAAGGCAGGCCACACCAACAAGTGTGGACGATAAAAGAATTGTCATTTGCAACCTGTGCCGTACTAAAATAAGCAGGGGCATGAACACTAGCAACCTGACCACCACAGCATGATCCTCATGGCAGCAAAGCACCCTAATAGATGGGCTAAATGCCTGGATCCACAATCGGTGTCTGCGGGTCACACCACTGCCTCCTCTTTCCTGTGTTACGTGCTAGCCAAGACGCAGGCCCAGATGCCTCCCCCCTGCACCTGGACCCTCACAAGCACCATCAGCGAGCACATCCACTTCTGTGTCCCAGTGCAACGTACAGATGTCCATACCCCAGGCCTTTGAACGAAAGCGCAAATACCCAGCCACCCACCCACAGGCCATAGCACTAAATTCACACATTTGCAAATTGCTGGCGCTGGAAATGTTGCCGTTTATACTTGTGGACACTGAGGCTTTTCGCAGTCTGATGGTGGGTGTCCCTCGTTACTCAGTACCTAGCTGACACTATTATTGCCGGCTGCAACCCCTCCTTTTACTCCATCACTTCCATCTAGGAATTCTCATCTTGCAGCACCAGTCAGACTTCAGTCAGAAGCTGGAAGCAGTGTAGCACAGCAGTAGGGAAGCGGCAACAGGCTGTGCTGAAACTTATTTGCTTAGGTGACCAACAACACACCGTCACAGTGCTGTGGCAGGGTATAAGGGACTGGGATGAGCTGTGGCTCTCGCCATTCAACCTACAACCAGGCGTGGTTGTGTCTGATAATGGCCGCAACTTGGTGGCGGCTTTGGAGCTCGGCAAGCTCACACACATACTGTCACGCTCAGGTGTGGGGGGAAAACCACACAGAGCGTAGGAGGAAAAGAAGATTAGGCCTGGAAACTAAGGAAGGTAGATGGACAGGAAACCATGACTCTAATCCTGATTGACTACCAGTATGAACAGGCCTCAAAGGTAGGCAAGTTCATACACAGGAACCTAAACCAAACTGACCCTATAGGACCCTGGAACTAATGACAGGAATGAGTCTACCTGTTCCTCCAACAGGAAGGACGAACAGGAGTCTCCCTCAAGCCAAACAACTGCTTCAACTTAGTGCTTCAGCGGTTTCTAAAAAACTACACTTTTTTGCCTGAGCTGCTGGTGAAGGTGGCCATTTCCGAAAGTCACCTACAGCTTCCGCCGGTCTGGCAATGCTGCAGCAGCGCTTACACTTGCCAGCTCACTGACTGCTGTGCGATCTGAGCACATGCTGGTACCCTACCTGCTCTCAATAAAGACGAACAGCGCTGCATGTGGAAAAGGTTCTGATAAGTGCCCTAGCGTCACAATTAGGAGGGAAAAGTTTTGTAAAATGATAAAGGATTACCTAGCTGACAATGTCAACATCCTCAGCGATCCCTCTGTGCCTAATAATTATTGGGTGTCTGAGTTGGACACATGAAATTAACTGGCGCTCTACGCCTTGGAGGTGCTGGCCTGCCCTGCCGCCAGCGTTTTTTCGGATCGGTTATTTACTGGTCTCAATAAAGACGAACAGCGCTGTATGTGGAAAAGTTTCTGATAAGCGGCTTAGTGTCACAACTAGCAGGGAAAAAGTTTTGTAAAATGGTAAAGGATTACCTAGCTAACAATGTCAATGTCCTCAGCGATCCCTCTGTGCCTTATAAATATTGGGTGTCTAAGCTGGACACATGGCATGAACTGGCATTCTACGCCTTTGAGGTGCTGGCCTGCCCTGCTGCCAACGCTTTTTCGGAGTGGTTATTTAGTGCCGCTGGGGGCATAATAACTGCTAAGTGCACCCGTCTGTCAACTGAAATGCTGACAGGTTGACGCTAATCAAAATGAACAAGGCCCCAATTGCCCCTGGCTTCGCTACCCCACCAGAGGAAAGCGGCTGAACATAAAGGAACTTTAAATGTGGCTTTTAAGGTGTATTGAATACACTGTATTTCCATTCACCTCTTCCTCTTCTCGTCCTCTTCCTCCAGCATATCAAACTGCTTATTAAGCTGCCCTCGCCTTTAAATATTTAAGAGGTTCACCAGCAGGCCCTCACCCCTAATTTTTTAACCTAAAAAAATTTACCTCACTCTGGTCCTCCTGACATGTTGACCTAACAAGAACCTGTCTTGCGCCGCCCTCCAAACTGAGACATGAAGCTAGGAGTTTTGGATGACTTTGTTTGTTGGGCTCTGCCAGCAGGCACAGTTTCACCGCGCCCAGAGCCATCGCCTCTGCGTTCACCATCAGCAGCACGCCCACTTCCCCGTCCCTTTCTGCTTGTCTTGCGCATATTATATAGTATATATGCAACTTTGTCACAAGTACTGTAGTGCAGATTTTTATTAAGTGTATGATCAGAAAAATTTCACCAAATGTCAAATATTTAGAATGCACAAACGTTATAGAGGAGCCGCAAATGAGGAACAACAGCCTTAACAAATTAACACTAGAAAAAATACCAACGGATGTCAGGTATATAGACTACAGAAACGTTATAATGTACATGCTGTGCACGTATTGTTAGTGTCAGGGCACACTTGCGTTCTTTTTGCCACAAAAGAAAAAAAAATGCAGCCAGATATAACAATGGACTTTTGTGTCTTTTGAACAGAAATACTAGCCCTGCCTAGCCAAATGCTATCCCTACAGTATAGGTCCCTCCTTGCACAAGTTAACGGTATTAAGTGTAACAACGGATGTCAGCTACATAGACTTTTGAACGGTTGTAATACGCTGTGCACCTAGTGTTACTGACAGGGCACACTTGGGGGGGGGTTTTGCCACCAAAAAAAAAAAAAAAAGCAGACGTATTTCACAATGGACTTTGGTCTTTTTGGAACAGAAACAATCTTTCTACCTACCCAAATCCTATCCCTATAGTTTAATTCCCTCCTTGGGCAAATTAAACTGCAGACGCAAATGAGGAACTGCGGTCTAAATTATTGGTATTAAATGTAACAACAGATGTCAGCTACATAGACTTTTGAATGGTTGTAATACGCTGTGCACCTAGCGTTACTGACAGGGCATACTTGGGGTTTTTTTTTGCCACCCCCCCAAAAAAAAAAGCAGACGTATTTCACAATGGACTTTGGTCTTTTTGGAACAGAAACAATCTTTCTACCTACCCAAATCCTATCCCTATAGTTTAATTCCCTCCTTGGGCAAATTAAACTGCAGACGCAAATGAGGAACTGCGGTCTAAATTATTGGTATTAAATGTAACAACAGATGTCAGCTACATAGACTTGAGGAACTGCGGTCTAAATTATTGGTATTAAATGTAACAACAGATGTCAGCTACATAGACTTTTGAATGGTTGTAATACGCTGTGCACCTAGCGTTACTGACAGGGCACACTTGGGGTTTTTTTTTTGCCACCCCCCCAAAAAAAAAGCAGATGTATTTCACAATGGACTTTGGTCTTTTTGGCACAGAAACAATCTTTCTACCTACCCAAATCCTATCCCTATAGTTTAATTCCCTCCTTGGGCAAATTAAACTGCAGACACAAATGAGGAACTGTGGGCCTAAATTATCGGTATTAGATGTAACAACGGATGTCAGCTACATAGACTTTTGAACGATTCTAATACGCTGTGCACCTAGTGTTACTGACAGGGCACACGGGTTCTTTTTGCCACAAAAAAAAATGCAGAAGGATTTAACAATGGACTTTTGTGTCTTTTGAACAATGATACTAACCTACTAACCCTGCCTATAGAAATTCTATCCCTACACAAGTCCCTCCTTGCGCAAATGTTATACAGCAAGACGCAAAAGAAGTACTGCGGGCTTAACAGAAGAAATTATAGCAAAGTATGTCAGGTATATAGTATACAGAAAAAGATCCTACAAAAAAGAGGTATGTACCAGCATCATTCAAGAAATCCAAATGATTATATTATAACAACAATCTTTATTAATTACACAAATTACCAAGGTAAAGAAAAAATATATAAAAATCACCACAAAATGCACAGTGAACTGATACAAGTGAGGGACAACTGTTCAAAAGGGCTAGCACTAACACTTTATGCTGGTACATACCTCTTTTTTGTAGGATCTTATGCGGTGGCTTTGGTGTGTACATTGTAGGTCTGTTATCATAGGCTATATAGTATACAGAGAGTATCCTACAGCATGCAGCAGCAGCAACACATTTGGCATTAATGGCAGGCCCTCTAGTGCTATTTTCACCAGCTTTAAACACCCCAAAAATAATAAAATATTGCTTTGTGACAGATATAATAGCCCTTACAAGGGCTTTTGGGTCTTTTTTGAGCGATTTCTATCCCTGCCTAGCGTGCTTCTCTCCTTACAGTGTATGTCCCTCCTTGCTGCAGCAGCGCATGTGGCGTTAATGGCAGGCCAACTAGCGCTATTTTCACCACCTTTAAAATGTAGGTTTGTGCCAGATATAATAGCCCTTAAAAGGGCTTTTGGGTCTTTGTTTAGCGATTACTATCCCTTCCTAGCGTGATTCTCTCCCTACACTGTCTGTCCCTGCATGCAGCAGCTCTCCCTGTCTAACACTGGCCGGCCAATCAGTGTAATGCCAGTAGCTAAGATGGCTACTTGCATTACACTGAATGCCATCCCTCCCCGCACGCTAATTGGCTAATTATCGTGCGGGGAGGTGACTCGAGCATGGCGCTCGAGCACACACGGTATTTGGCTGAATATCGCGTGGTCCCGAGCAATAGTGTATTCAGCCAAACATGTTCGCTCAACACTACAAATGTCTTTTATCAAGCAACATGTTAAATATTTCACTTTCTGCTTTTTTTTTTTTTTTTTTTTTATTCATAACTGATCGTTTATGTATGTCTGTTTATTTTTGTAGTTAAGTACCATAGCTTTTGCACAGTAAAGCCTAAAACCTTAAAGGTTTGCCTAGTTGCCCTAAACAAACACAAGCATCCCTTTTAACCCTTTCAGTACCGGAGGTTTTTTCGGTTATGCATTTTCGTTTTGCGCTCCCTGCCTTCAAACAGCCATAACTGTTTTACTTTTCTGTTCACATAGCTGTATGAGGGCTTATTTTTTGCGGGACAAGTTGTACTTTCCAACGCCACCATTTAATATTGCATATGGTGTAGTGGGAAGCAGGAAAAAAAATTCCAAATCGGGTGAAATTGCAAAAAAAACGCTATGTTCTACGGGTTTCTTATTTACAGCGTTCGATGTTCATTAAAACTGACCAGTTACTTTCATTCTACTGGTCAGTACGAATCCGGCGATACCTAATGTGTATAGTTTTTCCTTCGTTTTGATAGTGATAAAATAATTATAAAGTTGGCCTTTTTTTTTTTTTGTCATATCTTGACCCCTATAACTTTTTGGTATTTATGTGTATGGAGCTGTATGGGGGCTCATTTTTTGCAGGTTGATCTGAAGTTTTTATTGATACCATTCTGGGGTGTGTATGACTTTTTGATCACTTTTTATTTAATTTTTTTTAGAAAAAAAAAGCGACAAAAAACAGCGAATCACCATTTGGACTTTTTTGTCCGCCACACAATTCGCCGTATTGGAATTTCTTTTTATATTTTAAAAGTAAGGGCGTTTTCGGTCATGGTGATACCCATGATGTCTATATTTATTGTTATTTAGGTATTTATTTTTTAATTATACGGAAAGGGGGTGATTTGAACTTTTATATATTTTTTAACTTTTTCTTATCATAAGAATTGGCCAGAATAAGAATTGCACTTTGAAAGCTGTAAACCTCATCAGCGAGGTTTACAACTTTCAGATCGTGTACAGACACCCCGATTGGCCACACAGGGTGTCTGTACACCACCGCATACGCTTCCGGGTTGAGGCGCAACTAGATGCCGTGATCACGTGTGATCACGGCATCTAAAGGCCCAGCAAGACACCGCCGATGGGGTAAGTAGCCGCAAGTCTCTGCTGTTAGAAACAGCAGAGACTTGCCGGCCATGACGCCCACCGCACGTGCGAGCGGGCGCCATTTGTCTGCATCGCCCCAGCGCAGTACATGTATGGCGCTGGGAGTCTAAGGGTTAAAGTACAGTATAAATGCAGTTATACAATAAGATGGAAGCCTTTATTATTTCACTGCTGGCATGCCAACCAGTCTGCACCTTTTAGGGGGGCAAGGTCTTAATGATGACCATCCTCATCTTTTGCTGGCTTTACTTCCTAGAAAAGTTAGCAAGATGCAGAGAAAAGAGTTGCTGGATGTTTCTGATGACATATACTGATCAATATTAGATGATGTGGAAAAGGAGCAAAAGCAGATGGCAGAAGAAGATCTTCCACCTGTAGTACAGGAGAGCACTGGGGTTGGAGAAGTAGGTATGCAAGTATATTGTGCCTTACCAGCCAAACCCCATACCAGCAACAGCCCCCGTTTAAAGGTGCATTAAAGGTGCTATTCGGCCATTAACATTGAAGACCAACTATACAATGCACCATGACTGCAACTCGCCCACAGCACTGCCGCTCTGTATAGCCATACTCTAAGGTAGAATGGCCTGGGTATACCTGATTCATAGTGATTTGTGACAAATTAATTGGAACAAGTCAAATTTCTTCGAATATTTTGGCGACGCTGGTGAATCAAATTTTTCAAAACTTCGCTCATCACTATTTACAGGGTTGCAGCTGGTACTCTACCAGTCCCCATTGTAGTCAATGGGTCCAGATTGCGATGCAGTAGCTACCAGCAATGCCGGAATGAAGAGAGATTAGGCAGACTGTTCCCTGCCAAAGTAACCTGCTGGATCCAAAAGCGCTAGTGTGAAACTAGCCTATGAAGTAGACTGAAAGGTATTAATGTTTTTACGTAATGTAGATGGTAACTCCTATATTGTAATACAGAATTAGCAGCCACCCCATTTTCTATACTGACTGATACATTCAAAAAGCCTACTGCCAAATGTGAAGCTGCACGCTCCTGTAACAGTATTCCCCAGCTGAGGTCAAGGAACCTGTTATGCTGTACTAATAGAACAAAGCCTCAAGGAGGTTTCGGCAGCTGTTAGTGAAATATACCAATACGGACCACCAGGTGTGTTGTATTGAAAATGAAATGTTTAATTATGGCTATATAGCCATAAATGAACACAATAGGCAATCTTATAGTCACCCAGGGTGACTTAAAAAGAAAGGTAAAACAAGTAAAACAACATTTAAAAAATAAAAAAAAATAAAAAATATATATATAAAAGTTCAAATCACCCCACTTTCCCCAAAAAAATCAAAATCAAAATACTTAATCATTAAAAAATGCACATCATGGGCATGGCTACGTGTGAAAATTCCCATACTATAAAAATATAGCAATATTAATCCCATATAGTGAATGGCCTATTAGAAAAAAAAATGGACATTCTGTCACTTCAACCCCCCCCCCAAAAAAAAAAAAAAAAAAGAATACACAAAAATGGTCTTTTAAGGGTTAAGCAACTTTCTAAACAAAAGTCTTCATTAAAATTTTCCTACTATTTTGGTTTTGCAGAGAGTATAAGTCCTTCACCTACAGTAGCTGCTAGTGCTGCGCAGAAGTAATAATATACTGTATTTTTGGACTGTAAAATTGATTTCACTATAAGACACACCTCAATATTAGATAACAGAAAATAAAAAAATATATATTTGCTACTGGTTAAACCTTCCCTGGTGGCTTAATGAAGTGGATCTTTCAAGGTCACTAGCTTTGGGGTCTTACTTGCTTAGAGAGGGTTCATATTTTTGGTCAGCTCCTGTTAACATTAGTATGTCATCTGCTGAACTTTGTAACAAACAGCAACTGCATGGGATTGGTAGCAGCTAGAAATATGGGTTTGATCTGGGCACTTGGAACAAAAGAATAAGAGCACTTTTATTGGACATGGAATAAAGACACAAAGTACACACAAGTATGTTTTGGGATGAATTTGCCATGTTGTATGGAGTAATACTATTAGTTATATTGATGAAAATGACGTGACAGACTCCCTTTAACAGAGACTGTACTGCAAAGTTATATGACTGACTATGAAAGCAAATGAAATTTACTTTGAGACCAATTACTTCATCTTAAAGCGCATTTCTTTGTAAGTAGCGGACGCAATGATGGAGAACAGCAATTGCGACACCCCCATCATTGAATCCCTCATATGCTGCATTCATCTCTGATCGCAGCATCTGAGTTTAAAACTGAAAAGGGTTAATCAGTGAAAAAAATATTAATACTAACCATGTCCATTTGAACACGAAGAGGCCACCATGGCCATCTTGATTGGAGATCCAGTGCAAAATCTCGAGCGGTGCTTGATGACATAATCATGTTGGCCGGTGTGGTGCCATCATACAATACATCACCACGCACAAGATTTTGCATGGGATCTTCAATCAAGATGGCAGCAGCGTTCCTTTTTGCTTAAATGGATGAGGTGAGTATGTTGTTTTGTTTTTTTTTTTTAAACACCATTTCATGGAAAATAGATTGTTTCCACTAGGCAAGAGGGAATTAGCCTCTGTGGTGAATCAAATTTTCCCTGAAATTCGGATTGAAGTCCACTTTGGATACTTCGATTTGCTCAACCCTACATATATATGACAATCATGGATTGTATGTGGCTGCTGTGGGCCCCTACTTGTTACTCCCAGGGAGTGTGCCCACCAGAGAATATAACCACAAAGCTGTGTGCAATCAGTGACTGCAACAAGTAAGACTACTTTCACAATTGCGTTTGATACGGATCCGTCACGCAAAGGAGTGAAACACAGGTGAACGCAAACCTTTACAACGGATCCGTCTGTAAAGCGGATCCGTTTGTTCCGTTTGCTTCCGTTTAGCGGATCCGTTTTAAAGGTGGAGTTGTGTCTCAAAGTGCACAACCTGCTTTTAGGTCCCATTCACACGACCGTATGAATGGGGCCACATCTATTCCGCAATATTACGGAGTAGATGTGGCCCCATTCATCTCTATGGGCGCGCGCAGCTGCTGCACGGAGCCAGGTCCGTGCAGAGGCTGTGCTTGAAAAGCATTTCCTATACTTGTCTGCACACACGGATAAGTATAAGCATTTTGAATGGGGCCACCCGGTATGTGTTCCGAGCAGTGCGGAACACACGCCGGGCGCCTCCTGTATTTTTGCGAATCCGCATTATTGTGGACCCGCAAAAATACGGTTGTGTGAATGGGGCCTTAGGGTAAATGCACACAATCAGGATTTATCTGAGGACAATCCACACTGAAATCTGCAGGTGAAATTTGTGCGGTTAATTGCATGCAATTTGCACGCGGATTTACATGTCTATTTTTTTCCCCATAGTCAATATACAAAATGCGGTCAGGAAAAATAAAATAAATTGACTTGCTGCAGATTTTAAAATCTGCACAGCAGGTCAAAAGCAGCGCTGAAAAAAAATCAGCATTGTGTGCTTTGTGAATTTCAAATTCTCATAGAATACAATCTACATGATCTAAGTTGCGGATTTTCCGCACGCAAATCTGCGCTGAAATTCCGCACGTAATCCTGATCGTGTGCATTTACCCTCATAGCGTATTTAACCCCTTCAACCCCGGGCCTGCTTTTACCTTCGTGCCCAGGCCATTTTTTGCAAATCTGACATGTGTCACTTTATGTGGTAATAACTTTGGAACGCTTTTACTTATCCAAGCGATTCTAAGATTGTTTTCTCGTCACATATTGTGCTTCACGACAGTAGTAAATCTGGGGCAAAATATTTCATTTTTATTTATAAAAAATACATTATTTACCAAAAATTTGGAAAAATGTCTCTACTTTCAAAATATATAGTAATACATCCAAAAATAGTTATTATTTTCCATTCTCCATATGTCTACTTTATGATTGGATCGTGTTGAAAATGACATTTTAGTTTTTTGGGACGTTAGAAGGCTTCAAAGTTTAGAAGCAAATCTTAAAATTTTTAGAAGATTTCCAAAACCCATTTTTTTAAGGAGCAGTAGTTCAGTTATGATGTCACTTTGTGGGGCTTACATAGTGGAAATTCCCCTTAAATCACCCCGTTTTAGAAACTACACCCTTCAAGCAATTTAAATCTGATTTTACTAACTTTGTTAACCCTTTATGTGTTCCATGAGAATTGACGGAAAATTGGAATGAAATTTCAAAATTTCACTTTCTTTAGCAATTTCCATGAAACACATCAAGGGTTAACAACAAAACAAAAATCAAAATCTATTACCCCGATTCTAGAGTTTACAGAAACACCCCATATGTGCACAAAAACTAATGTATGGGCGCACAACAGGCTTCAGAGTGGAAAAAGCACCATATGGCTTTTGGAGAGCGGAATTAGCTGGAATAAAAATTGTCGCACATGAAGACCCCCTGAGCTGGCCCTACAGTGGAACCCACCCAAAAGTGACCCCATTTTGGAAAGAACACCCCTCAAGGAATCTTTCAAGGTGTGTGGTGAGCACTTTGAGCTCAAAGATGTTTCCTAGAATTAGGATACACACGGCAGTGAAAATGAAAAATTGCAATTTTTTGACAAAAAAAAGTTGCTTTACACCCACATTTTTCACTTTCACAAAGGGTAACGGGACAAAATGCACCACAAATTTTGGTCAACATTTCCCCCCAAATACGGCAATACCCCATATGTGCTTCAGTCCCAATGTGCTGGTGCACAGCAGGCTTCACAGTGGAAGGAGCAACATATGGCTTTTGGAGAGCGGAATTAGCTGGAATAATAATTTGGAGCAATGTCGCATATGAAGACCCCCTGAGCTGGCCCTACAGTGGAAACCCCCCAAAAGTGACCCCATTTTGGAAAGAGCACCCCCCGTACAAACATTTTAAGTAGTAGAATAGGTACTTTTTAGCAAACTGGTGTCTCACAGAAGGCAGAAATACTTGAAAAAGCATTTCAAAGCACACATTTGTGAAAATGAAACATTACTAGCCGACCCTAATTTTTCATATTCACAAGGGGTTAAAGGAGAAAATGCACCCCAGTTTGCTTTCCCCATTTTCTCCCCATTATAGCAACACCCCATATGTGCTCTCAGCCTGCTGTATGGGTGCACAGCAGGCCGCTAGAAGGAAACTGCAAAATATGGATTTTGCAGGCCAGAATTAACAGACATGGTTTTTAAATGGCCATGTCGCTTTTAAACATTTCCTGAGGTCCCCAGCAACTAAAAACCCCAAGAAGTGACCCTATTTTGGAAAGAGCACCCCTGTATGAACATTTTAAGTAGTAGAAAGGGTACTTTTTAGCAAACTGGTGTCTCACAGAAGGCAGAAACACTTGTAAAAGCATTTCAAAGCACACATTTGTGAAAATGAAAAATTACTAGCCGACCCCAATTTTTCATATTCACAAGAGGTTAAAGGAGAAAATGCACCCCAGAATGCGTTCCCCATTTTCTCCCCATTATAGCAACACCCCATATGTGCTTGCATCCTGCTGTATGGGTGCCCAGCAGGCCGCTAGAGGCAAACTGCAAGATATGGATTTTGTAGGCCAGGATTAACAGACATGGTTTTTAAATGGCCATGTCGCGTTTAAAAATTTCCTGAGGTCCCCAGAAAGTAAAAACACCAAGAAGTGACCCCATTTTGGTAAGAGCACCCCTGTACAAAAATTTTATGTGGTAGAAAGGTTACTTTTTAGCAAACTGGTATCTTACAGAAGGCAGAAACACTTGTAACAGCATTTCAAAGCACACATTTGTGAAAATGAAAAATTACTAGCAGACCCTAATTTTTCATATTCACAAGGGGTTAAAGGAGAAAATGCACCCCAGTATGCGTTCCCCATTTTCTCCCCATTATAGCAACACCCCATATGTGCTCGTAACCTGCTGTATGGGCGCACAGCAGGCCGCTAGAGTCAAACTGCAAAATATGGATTTTGTAGGCCTGAATTAACAGACATGGTTTTTAAATGGCCATGTCGCGTTTAAACATTTCCTGAGGTCCCCAGAAAGTAAAAACCCCAAGAAGTGACCATTTTGGAAAGAGCACCCCTGTATGAAAATTTTAAGTGGTATAAAGAGTACTTTTAGCAAACTGGTGTCTCACAGAAATGGATATGTAGTGGTTGGTGAAAAGTGGATATGTAAGCTTTTTGAAATATATCTGAGATACAAAGTGATAAAAATTCAGGGTACATTAAGGATGAAACTAATCCATGGATGAGAGGTAGATTCTGAAACACTCCTTCATGCACAGGCCAGGTTTTTCAGGGCAGGTTTCATAGTGATAAATTTTGTCCTTCCTAATCCCCCTTTTTGAACACACCCTGCATCGTTTTTGGGTCCTTTCCTTCCTCGCTGTTTGGGGGACTTCACCAGGGAAATGTTGTCCTGGTACAAACCGGGCACTGTAACTTGCTGAAATACTGGGGGCCTCTTCTGCTTGGTTGGGAAAAATTAGGGCCTTGATGACTACTTCTTGAAAGTGAAGGAAAGTTCCTGTGTGTCCTGCAGATTTAAATAGCACGTACACATTGTACATTGCCATCTGTACAAGGTGTACGGCCAGCTTTTTATACCACACTTTTGTTTTTCATGTGGCACTGTAGGGCTTCAGAACTTGATCTGAAAGATCAACCCCTCACTTGTGCCTGTTGTAGGCCAGGATGCAGTCCGTTTTGAGAACAGTGGTAATGGTACCACGTACAGCGGCAGGGGAGCTGGTGATGGGGTGAATGCTGGTCAGTACAAGGACTTCCCTCTTGTCCTTGTACTTAACCACCATCAAGTTTTCATGCAAGAGAGCCCTACTTTCACCCTTCCTCAGTGGTTGCCACGAGCTCTGGAGGATACTGGGGGATCCTGCCTGGCGGCTCTTGGTTCAGGTTCCCAATAATAAAAAATTTAAAAAAATTGAACACACACACACTTACTTCTTGCCGGCCCTGGTCCCTGCTTGGTCCACCTCTCCACCAGATACAGGTGCTGGTGAGGAGGTCTCTGGGGATGACGGCTGGGAGGCCTCCTGAGATGATGACGAGGAAGACTACAATAAAGTAAACATCAATTAATGCAAAGAATACAACTGTAATGGAAACTCAGAGTATTGCCTGATGTACTTAGTGGCTGCGCAACTCTCCTTCGCCTTCTGGGTGGGCTCCTTGATTCTGAGACATTTGGTGAAAATATCTGTACGAAAAATAATAAAAGACTAAATGAAGATTAAATAACTTGTTTAGAGCAGAAGAAATATCACTTTAATACAATATTTTTTTTCTGGAACTTACTTTTTTTAAAACAACACCGGGCCTGCCCACCATAGATCCTTTTTTTTTTTTTTCCAGGGGCTACAAAAAAAAAAAAAGCCATCATTTCCCCGTGCAGTTCCCACGTGCAGTCACCTACCCCACTGCGCCAACTCCTACCCCAAGTGCTATCACCTCACTCAAGTGCCATCATAACCTCCCCACCCCCCACAGTGCGATGATGTCCCCACTGTGCCATCATCCCCGTGCCATCATCTCCCCTGTGCCATCATCTCCCCCCTTTTGCCATCATCAGCCCCAAGTGCCATCATCGCCCCAAGTGCCATCATCACCCCCTATGCCATCATATGCCCCCAAGTGCCATCATCTCACCCAAGTGCCGCCATCATACCCCCCTTTGTGCCATCATTAACCCCGCCCCTTTGTGCCATCAAGAAAGAAAGAAAGAAAGAAAGAAAGAAAGAAAGAAAGAAAGAAAGAAAGAGACATTAAAACTTCCATACTCACCAAACAGACGAGGCAAACAAAATGGCCGCCGAACCTCTTCCTCCTGGAGGAGTGGACAATTCCGGAGCATGCTCAATGAGCAAAGCGGTTGGAAACGGATCCGCTTCTAATGGAGCCTTTAAAAAATGGATCCATTCCCATTGACTAACATTGTAGTCATGACGGATCTGTCTCCATTCCGCTCAGTCAAGCGGACACCAAAACGCTGCATGCAGTGTTTTGGTGTCCGTCTCCAGAGCAGAATGGAAATGGAATGGAGGCAAACTGATGCATTATGAACGGATCCTTTTCCATTCAGAATGCATTAGGGAAAAACTGATCAGTTCAGGACCGTTGTGAGAGCCTGTGACAGATCTTAGAAACGGATCATGCTGAGCAGGTGTGAAAGTAGCCTAAGGCACCATTCACACGACCGTATGAATGGGACCTTATCTATACGCAAAAATGTGGGAATAGATGCGGCCCCATTCACCTCTATGGGGCCTTTTTGAGCATGTCCTATACTTGTCCGTGTGCACGGACAAGTATAGGCATTTTCAATGGGGCCGCACGGCGTGTGTTCCGAGCGCTGCGGAACACACGCCGGGCGGCCCCCGTATAATATACGGTTGTGTGAATGGGGCCTTAGCTTTGTGCCCAATTGTGACTATAACCTCCACACTAAGTGCCACTGTTTCTAACCATTACACTTGTGTATTACTGTGCCATCATCATCATTAGAGTACCATATTTGAGTAAAGGGTCAAAACATATTTTTCTTTAGTAATAACTTCTAGTGTATAGAAGTACAAGTAGAAACTACAAAAGACTTCTGAAGAAAACTATTCTTCCCAACTCTCTCATGAATCAGGTTTGGATTAGCCAGACATGATCATTTCAAAAAGGGTCTGAGAAGAACCATCTGGCACACATCTAGCACGCCTTAGGTAATATATCTCGACAGGTTAAGTAAAATATAACCTGTCTAAAACTAGTCAGATCCAGCAGGCTTCAAGAGACAATTCTGGGTGTCTACTCCCAGTAACCACGCTCAGGGAGCTGAAGAGGGTAAGGTCTATCTTCACTTGAGGTGCTGGTAATGGAAAATATAACACCTGCAAGAGGAAGTCCCATTTCAAACATGAGCAGTCTTCCATTTGAAGAATCCAAATAGACTATTTTTAGAAGAAAAAAAAAACATTTTGAACATTTTAACTTTTAACATTTTGAAGATGCTTCAAGAGAAAACAACAATATATTTTTAAAATGTCTCTTCTCTAGATGGGAAAATAACAAAATAGTTCAAGATTATTGCCAACTGTAGAGGTAGGTTTATCTTCAGTTACAGAAAACTTCCAGCTACACAAGTCTGTCAGCCACTTTGGTAGCTGGAAGCTAAAAAATTACATTTACATACTCATGCAATAAATAGAGATGAGCGAGTAGTGAAATATTCGAAAGTTCGAAATTCGATTCGAATAGACCGCGAAATTCGACTATTCGACCGAATATCGAATCCCATTAAAGTCTATGGGAAAAAAATGCTCGCCACTTGGAAATCTCAATTCGACCACTTGGAGGTCACCAAGTCCACCCTGAAACCTCAGAAAAGGATGCCAACACTGCTGGAATGCAACTGGGACAGCAGGGGAAGCATGTCTGGGTGCATATAACGCGCCCAAGTCGCACTATTACGCCACTATCACAGCCTCTCAACAATACACTCCAAAGACAATATAACCTCTCTGTAAAGTGAGACCATACAAGGAAACCTTCTTTCCTCTACATTGCCATGGACCCCAAGCCAAACTAGACAAAAAAGAAGATAAAATTCTGCACCCCTTAAAATCACGTTGCCTATCACAACCACAGATGGCATAGGCAAGGGGGAAAGCAAATAGACCCCACCCCTAATTGTCATTGTGTGTGTGTGTGAGATGTGGTCAGACATGTCTTCTTTAAAATGTAAAAACAACTCAAACACATGCAGAAGCCTTAAAATGCCCAAATTGTTGGCGCTTGAGATGTCAGTGACCCGACCTGGCCCAGTGTCATGTCTAGCAGGTAAAGCAGTGGGGATGTTGAGGGATGCGTAGGACCGCAAAAGGCAGGAAGAGGCCGTGGGCTGGCCAGAGGCTCATGGAAAATTTTGTGGAGGCCAAGAGGTGAGACGTCTTAAAAATTGTGTGGAGGCTAAAGAGGTGAGACCTCTTAAACATTTTGTGGAGCCCCAAGAGGTGAGACCTCTTAAAAATTATGTGGAGGTCCAAGAGGTGAGACCTCTTAAACATTTTGTGGAGGCCCAAGAGGTGAGACCTCTTAAAAATTATGTGGAGGCCCAAGAGGTGAGACCTCTTAAAGATTTTGTGGAGGCCCAAGAGGTGAGACCTGTTAAAAATTATGTGGAGGCCCAAGAGGTGACACCTCTTAAACATTTTGTGGAGGCCCAAGAGGTGAGACCTCTTAAAAATTATGTGGAGGCCCAAGAGGTGAGACCTCTTAAAGATTTTGTGGAGGCCCAAGAGGTGAGACCTCTTAAAAATTATGTGGAGGCCCAAGAGGTGAGACCTCTTAAAGATTTTGTGGAGGCCCAAGAGGTGAGACCTCTTAAAAATTATTGGAGGCCCAAGAGGTGAGACCTCTTAAAAGATTTTTGTGGAGGCCCAAGAGGTGAGACCTTAAAAATTATGTGGGGCCCAAGAGGTGAGACCTGTTAAAATTATGTGGAGGCCCAAGAGGTGAGACCTCTTAAAATTTTGTGGAGGCCCAAGAGGTGAAACCTCTTAAAAATTTGTGGAGGCCCAAGAGGTGGACCTGTAAAACATTTTGCGGAGGCCCAAGAGGTAAGACGTATTAAAATTATGTGGAGGCCAATGGAAAAAGGTGTTTAAAATATGTGGAGGCCCAAGAGGTGAGACGTGTTAAAAATTATGTGGAGGCCAAGAGGTGAGACGGTTAAAAAAATTATTATGTGGAGGCCCAAGAGGTGAGACGTGTTAAAATTGTGTGGAGGCCCAGAGGGTGAGACCTTAAAAATTATGTGAGTCCCAAGAGGTGAGACGTGTTAAAAAATTATGTGGAGGCCCAAGAGGTGAGACGTGTTAAAAATTATGTGGAGGCCCAAGAGGTGAGACGTATTAAAATTATGTGGAGGCCCAAGAGGTGAGACTCTTAACAATTATGTGGAGCCCAAGAGGTGAGACCTGTTAAAAATTATGTGGAGGTCCAAGAGGTGAGACTATTAAACATTATGTGGAGGCCCAAGAGGTGAGACGTGTTAACAATTATGTGGAGGCCCAAGAGGTGAGACCTGTTAAAAAATTATGTGGAGGTCCCAAGAGGTGAACGTCTTAAAAATTATGTGGAGGCCCAAGAGGTGAGACCGTGTTTAACAATTATGTGGAGGCCCAAGAGGTGAAGACCTGTTAAAAAATTATGTGGAGGCCCAAGAGGTGAGACCTCTTAAAAATTTTGTGCAGGCCCAAGAGGTGATGTGGACCTGTTAAAAATTATGTGGAGGCCCAAGAGGTGAGACCTGTTAAAAATTATGTGGAGGCCCAAGAGGTGAGACCTGTTAAAATTATGGTGGACGGCCCAAGAGGTGAGACTGTTAAAAATTATGTGGAGCCAAGAGGTGAGACCATGTTTAACAAAATTAATGTGGAGGCCCAAGAGGTGAGACCTGTTAAATTATGTGGAGGCGCAAGGAGGTGAGACCTGGTTAATTAAATTATGTGGAAGTCCAAGAGGTGAGACGTATAAAACTTATGTGGAGGCAAGAGGTGAGACTGTTTAACAATTTTGTGGAGGCCCAAAGGTGAGACCGTTAAAAATTTATGTGGAGGCCAAGAAGTTGAGACCTCTTAAACATTTGTGCAGGCCAAGAGGTGAGACCTGTTAAAAATTATGTGTAGGCCCAAGAGGTGAGACCTGTTAAAAATCATGTGGAGGCCAAGAGGTGAGACCTGTTAAAAATTATGTTTGGAGGCCCCAGAGGTGAGACCTGTTTAAAAAATTATGTGGAGGCCCAAGAGGGTGGACCTGTTAAAAATTATGTGGAGGACCCAAGAGGTGGAACCTGTTAAAATTTGTGGAGGCCCAAGAGGTGAGATCCTGTTATAAATTATGTGGAGGCCCAAGAGGTGAGACCTGTTAAAAATTATGTGGGAGGCCCAAGAGGTGAGACCTGTTAAAATATTATGGTGGAGGCCAAGAAGGTGAGACCTGTTAAAATTTATGTGGAGGCCCAAGAGGTTGAGACCTGTTAAAATTATGTGGAGGCCCAAAGAGGTGAGACCTGCTTAAAAATTTTGTGGTAGGCCCAAGAGGTGAGGTAAAATGGGCCCAAGGGACTCTTAAACATTATGTGGCAGGCCCAAGAGGTGAGACCTTCTTTAAAAATTATGTGGAGGGCCCAAGAGGTTGGAGACCTGTTAAAAATTATGTTGGAGGCCCAAGAGTGAGACCTGTTAAAAATTATGTGGGAGGGCCCAAGAGGGTAAATGGGGCCCAAGGGGACCTGTTAAAAATATGTTGGAGGCCCAAGAGGTGAGACCTGCTGTTAAAAATTATGTGGAGGCCAAGAGGTGAGACCTCTTAAACATTTTGTGCAGGCCCAAGAGGTGAGACCTCTTAAAAATTATGTGGAGGCCCAAGAGGTGAGACCTGTTAAAAATTATGTGGAGGCCCAAGAGGTGAGACCTCTTAAACATTTTGTGGAGGCCCAAGAGGTGAGCCATAAATATATAAATTTTTCTTATTTACGGAGCAATTCTACGGCGGTTAAGGAGGAGGAGGAGGAGGTGGAGGAGGAAATGGCACTTCATACAGATGGCACTTCACTTTTGGCTGCTTTCCACGGTTGGAGAAGCAAAGTCCGGGTCAATCCACTTGCTGTTCAATTTTGATTAGCGTCAGCCTGTCGGCACTGTCGGTTGACAGGCGGCTGCGCTTATCGGTTATAATGCCCCCGGCTGCGCTGAACACCCTTTCTGATAGCACGCTGGCGGCAGGGCAGGCAAGCACCTCCAAGGCGTACAGGGATAGTTCCAGCCACGTGTCCAACTTGGAGACCCAGTAAGTGTAGGACGCCGAGGGATCGGGGAGGACAGGGTTACGGTCTGCCAGGTACTCCCGCAACATCCGCCGATACTTGTCCCTCCTGCTGATAGCGGGCCCCGCAGTGATGGAAGTTGCACGAGGGGGTGCCATGAACGTGTCCCACACCTTGGAGAGTGTTCCCCTGGTGGCTGTGGGCCTGATTGATGTTGTGGGACTCTGGGAGACCCTCTCCTCTCTGCCGCCAGCGATGGTGGGTGGGAAAATCTCCATCATGTTCTGCACGAGTTCCCTCTGGTATTCCAGCAATCGATTCGTCCTCTCCTCTACCGGAATAAAAGAGGAGACGTTATCTTTATACCGGGGGTCCAGGAGTGCGAAGACCCAGTACAGTTTGTTCTCCACTATCCGGACAACACGTGTGTCCCGGGAAAAGCAGCCCAGCATGAAGTCAGCCATGTGTGCCAGACTCTGAATAGGCATGACCTCACTGCCCCCACCAGAAGGATCACTTGCCATTTCCTCCTCTTCCTCTTCCGCCTCCTCTCCGCCCCATCCGCGCTGAACCAATGGGACGCACACAGCCTGACTGCTACCCTCGCCGCCAGCATCCTCCTCCTCTTCCACAGCCACCTCCACGTCGTCCCTCACTCCTCTCTCCTCCTCCTCCTGCAACTGCCACCGAGAAGCAGACAAAAGTGTGGTCTGACTGTGTAGCTCCGTTGCGTCTCCTCCTACCCCCGTCTCCTCTGCGTGCAATGCGTTCTCCCTTATTGCGATGAGCGATTCTTTAAGGACGCATAGGAGCGGGATGGTTACGCTCACTATAGCGTCCTCGCTGCTGACCTTCTTGGTGGACTCCTCAAAGATACGCAGTACATCGCATATGTCTGCCATCCATGGCCACTCGTGGTTGGCAAACTGAGGGAGCTGAGTTGGAGGCACGCGTGGATTCATAATCTGGTACTCCATCAATGCTCTCTGCTGCTCACACACCCTGGCCAACATGGAATAGGTGGAATTCCAGCGAGTCGCAGG
>ONZH01025152.1:0-35221 GCA_900303285.1 Rhinella marina | reverse complement strand
CTCTCCAAGGCCTTTGCCAGTTTTATGTCACCCAAGCAAGACACTGTTACCTGTCCCCAGTCTAGGCAGAGTAGGGGGGAGCTGTACAGAAAGATGATGAGGGAGTACCTAGCTGACCATACCAACGTCCGTAGTGATCACTCTGCTCCATACAACTACTGGGTTTCAAAGCTGGACACGTGGCCTGAACTGGCGCTGTACGCCTTGGAGGTGCTGGCCTGCCCTGCCGCTAGCGTGTTGTCAGAGCGGGTATTCAGTGCAGCTGGTGGCGTCATCACCGATAAGCGTACACGCCTGTCAACTGACAGCGCTGACAGCGCTGACAGCGCTGACAGACTGACGCTTATTAAAATGAACAAAGCCTGGATTTCACCGGAATTCAAATCTCCTCCGGGGGAAAGCAGCTAAAGATTTAAATAACTTATGTATCCGATTCCTCTTCTCTACTCCTCCTCCTACTCCTCCTCCTCCTACATATCGTCTTTGCCAAACGCTGACCCAAAAAACGCCATTTTTTAGAGGTCCAACTGGCACTCTTTTAGCACAATTTTTCAGGAGGGCCCCCTTCAGGCCCTTTAATCAAACAATTTTTCCAGAGGTCCACCTACAGGTCCTCTCTCCAAACAATTTTTCCGGAGGTCCACCTACAGGCCCTCTCTCCAAACAATTTTTCCGGAGGTCCACCTACAGGCCCTCTCTCCAGTTCCAGTTTCCAGTTTTATTTGCGCAAACTGATGCGGATAGGTGTGAAAAATAATATTACCTGCGTATCTATATTGCCCAACATAGGGTAAGGTAGAAACAAGAAGACCAAACACATGCTGCCCATAGGGTTCCGCAAATTCCTGGTCCACAATGTCAAGGAGCTCGATGTTCTGTTGATGAGCAACAAGTCCTTCTGTGCAGAAATCGCCCACAACGTCTCCTCAAAGAATCTAAAGACCATTGTGGAGAGAGCGGCACAGCTCGCCATCAAAGTGACGAACCCCAATGCCAGACTGCGCAGCGAAGAGAATGAATAAATATCTCTGTGGTTATTTGTGCTAAATAAAAGTTAAATAAACACAAAAAAAAAAATTATGTGTTCCTGTGTCTGATCCACCCAAGTTGAATCTGTCCCATCATGAGAAAGTCCCCCCAAGGAGTCCCCACTGTAACTTGCCTCCCATACAACTACCTCACCCCCCGACACCTGTGTCTCGCCATTGTCCACCACCTCCTCAGACAACACTGGTAAATCCCCACTGTCAGCACACTGAGACTGCAAAAGGTCTTGCGAATTGGGGCAGAGAATGTTCTGGGGTAGCACATCAGAGAAGGGGTGACTATGGGGTTCCAGGGAGTACGTGACCACATGCAATCTCCATCCAAAAAGTCATACTGAGGCTCACCACCATGCTTTACACTGCAATCCTATTACTGAGGCTCACCACCATGCTTTACACTGCAATCTTATTGAAAGACAGACAATCAGGGGTTAAGTGTCAGGTTGTCAGGCAGCATTTTTAAGTGGGTCACCATTACCGTGTCTCTGAAAATTGCCTTGGGGTCATCGCCAGACTATTTTTATGAAAGGCCATGGGGTTCTATACACACAGTGCTGACAGAAGCCCATCAGCCTTTCTAAACACAATTGAATCTGTCCCATCATGAGAAAGTCCCCCCAAGGAGTCCACAATGTAACTTGCTTCACTTTCAACTACCTCACCCCCCGACACCTGTGTCTCGCCATTGTCCACCACCTCCTCAGACAACACTGATAAATCCCCACTGTCAGCACACTGAGACTGCAAAAGGTCTTGCGAATTGGGGCAGAGAATGTTCTGGGGTAGTACATCAGAGAAGGGGTAACTATGGGGTTCCAGGGAGTATGTGACCACATGCAATCTCCATCTAAAAAGTCATGCCACACTTGATCGAGCTCATAATTGACAATTGTACCGGTTGATGCTAAATTTTTAAGTTGGGGGTCCTGCGTCGTCATTCTAACTACATCCGGCTGTTGTCACCACCACACACGCTAGCCCAGGGGGCACTCCTCTGGCTCTTCCAGCTCAACCTCCTTCCCCCCAGCCTGCCCCCCCCACCTACAGGCCCTCTCTCAAAACAATTTACGTCTTTTTCCTATCTTTCTCTCTCTCCAAACTATTTTTCCGGATAGCTGCCATTTACGGTATTAAACTGAGTAGTATACATAGAACACATACCACACTTGATCTATACTGAACGTCACTTTTAAAAAATACGTCATTTTCCTCTCTTTCTCTCATTTGTCTGGGTTGCAATTAAGCAGACCAAGTCTGCCTAATCTAATAGTTTCCGTGTAATTGCTCCATACTGCACGTCTTTTTCCTCTCCTTCTCTCTCTCCAAACTATTTTTCCGGATAGGTGCCGTATACGGTATTAAACTCAGAAGAATACATACCGTACCGGTTGATGCTAAAGTTTTTCCAAATCCATCCGGATGTTGTCACCACTACACACGCTAGCCCAGGGGGCACTCCTCTTGCTCTTCCAGCTCAACCTCCTTCCCCCCAGCCTGCCCCCCACCTACAGGCCCTTTCTCCAAACAATTTACCTGGATAGGGGACGTATTAGATATTATATTGATTTTTGTTTTTTCCTCTTTTAATTGGCTCCTGACCTGTGATAGGCAGAGCATGGACACGTCCCCTTAGCAGCAGTAGAAAAGACACTCCCCTAGCCAGAGCAAGCTCTTTTTCAGTTTTCCGTGGTCGAAAAATCCATGAAATATATTGTCCCAAGATAGGGGACGTATACGGTATTAAACTGAGAAGAATCGATACCACACATGCCCCAGTAGGAGCATTTGGGGTAATGGTGGGATTAGGCAGCCTCAGAGACATCTATGCATCCTGCCCCTGGTGTTTCCTGTCTATTTCCGTGGTGTTTCCATCATTTTCTGAGGTCTCCAGGTTTTCACCCAGCCTTCCCTAGGCAGAGCCTTGGTCCCCTGCAAAAATGCTCAAGTCTCCCATTGACTTCAATGGGGTTCGATATTCGAAACGAGCACCCGAGCATCGGGAAAAGTTCGACTCGAATAACGAGCACCCGAGCATTTTACTGCTCGCTCATCTCTATTTAGAATATTTTTCGTGGGACAACCCCTTTAACTTGATATTACATACTAATTATAAACGTCCACATCTCCAAACTGCTGAGCCTGGAGATGCTCCGCTATAGACTGATAGAGACTGAGGCTTTCCGCAACCTGATGGCGGTGGCTGTCCCTCGGTACTTGGTCCCCAGCCGCCACTATTTTTCCAAATGTGCCGTCCCAGCCCTACACCAGCACGTGTCAGAGAACATCATCCATGCCCTGACCAACGCGGTTACTGAGAAGGTCCACCTAACCATGGACACATGGACAAGTGCTGGCGGGCAGGGACACTATATCTCCCTGATGGCACATTGGGTTAACTTGGTGTAGGCTGGGACCGAGTCTAGCCCTGGGGCCGCTCATGTACTGCCCACACCGAGGTTTGCGGGGCCTACCTCGGTCACGGTTTCTCAGACTTATTATGCCTCTTCCTCCAACCCCTCCTCCTCCTACTCTCAATTATCATCCGTGAGCACGGCGCCTTCAGTCGGTAGCTCTAGGCGCAGCAGCACTGGGTAAGCACCAACAGGCAGTGCTGAAACTGCTGAGCTTAGGTGACAAGAGGCACACCGCCCAAGAGCTGTTACAGGGCATCACGGCGCAGACCGATCTTTGGCTGGCGCCACTGAACCTCAAACCAGGCATTGTTGTGTGTGACAACGGGCGTAACCTGGTGGCGGCTCTGCAACTCGGCAGACTCACACATGTGCCATGCCTGGCCCACGTGTTCAATCTTTTGTGCGCATTTGCGCAGGTCAACCACAGATGCTGCCACTCTCAGGGTAGTGCAACGGCGCTTACAACTGAAAGCTCACCGACTGTTGTGCGACGTGCCCACTCAATGGAATTCCACATAACACATGTTAGCCAGGGTTTACCAGCAGCGCAGAGCGATTGTAGACTGCCAGATGACAACTTCCACGAAAACTGGTAGTCAGGTTAGTCAGCTTCCTCAAGTCTACAATGAGTAGTGGACGTGGATGTCTGATATCTGTCAGGTGTTAAGCAACTTTGAGGAGTCAACACAGATGGTCAGCGGTGATGCCGCCATTATCAGCATCACCATCCCGCTGCTTTGTCTGCTGAAAAAGTCACTGCTCAACATGAAGTCAGAGGTTTTGCGCTTGTCACAGGAGATGGGGGAAGAAGATACGTTGCTTGATAGCCAGAGCACCCTCAGGTCTGTTTTTCAGCGCGTATTGGAGGAGGGGGAGGAGGAGGAGGATGAGGAAGAGAATGTTGGCGAGACTGAAGAGGGTACCAATGCTCATTCCTTCTTATCTGTTGAGTGCGTATGGGCTGAAGAGGAGGAGTTGGAGGAGGAGAGGAAATGGAGAGTCAGCCTACTGAGGAGAGGGAATTCTTGCGTGTTGGGACTCTTGCGCACATGGCTGACTTCATGTTAGGCTGCCTTTCCCGGGACCCTCGTGTTAGAAGCATTTTTGCCCTCACCGATTACTGGGTGTTCACCCTCCTGGACCCCCGGTACAAGCAGAACTTTTCCACTCTCATTCCTCTAGAGGAAAGGAGTATGAGAGTGAATCAATATCAACAGGCCCTGGTGCACAAGCTGAAACTATCCTTCCCATCTGACACCGCTAGCGGCAGAGGACGTAGTTCTGTGGCCAACTAGCGGGGGAGAGGAGGCGAGCAGGCAGCCTTTCAAGCACTGGCAGGGGAACACTCTCCAAGGCCTTTGCCAGTTTTATGGAACCCCAGCAAGACTATGTCACCCATCCCCAGTCTAGGCAGAGTAGGGGGGAGCTGTTCAGAAAGATGTTGAGGGAGTACCTAGCTGACCATACCAACGTCCTGCTTGAACACTCTGCTCCATACAGCTACTGGGTTGCAAAGCTGGACACGTGGCCTGAACTGGCGCTGTACGCCTTGGAGGTGCTGGCCTGTCCTGCCACTAGCGTGTTGTCAGAGCGGGTCTTCAGTGCAGCTGGTGGCATCAGCCTTTCAGCTGACAGCGCTGACAGGCTGACGATTATTAATATGAATAAAGCCTGGATTTCACCGGAATTCAAATCTCCACTGGGGGAAATCAGCTCAACATGAAGATTCTTTATGTATCCTCTCCTCTCCTCCTCCTCCTTGTCTTCGCACACAAACGCTGAGCCAAGAGGCAATTTTTCTGAGGGCCAACTGGCGCTCTTTGCAAACAATATTTACGGAGGGCCACCTACAAGTCCTCTCTCCAATAAATTTTTTAGGAGCGTCAACTACAGACACTCCAAAACAATTTTTCAGGAGTGTTAACTACAGACACTCAAAAACAATTTTTCAACAGGGTCAACTACACACACACAAAAACAATTTTTCAGGAAGGTAAACTACAGACAATCAAAAACAATTTTTCTGGAGGGTCAACTTCTGTGTCACCACTAGACTGCGACTACTGTGCAGCACACTACAGAATTGTTCACTGCACTGTAGTATATATAACTGAAAGAAAAAACATATTTTGTAGACTGCTGCTACTGTACCGCACACGACAAAATTTTTCACTGCACTGTAGTATATATAACTGAGAGAAAAAACGTATTTTCTAGACTGCGGCTACTGTACCACACACACAGAATTGTTCACTGCACTGTAGTATATATAACTGAGAGAAAAAACCTAGTCTTTAGACGGCGGCTATTGTACCGCACACCACTCAATTTTTCACTGCCCTGTAGTATATATAACTGAGAGAAAAAACCATATTTTCTAGACTGCGGCTACTGTACTGCACACGACAGAATTTTTCACTGCACTGTAGTATATATAACTGAGAGAAAAAACGTATTTTCTAGACTGCAGCTACTGTACCTCACACAACAGAATTTTTCACTGCACTGTAGTATATATAACTGAGAGAAAAAAACGTATTTTCTAGACTGCGGCTACTGTACCACACACAACAGAATTTTTTACTTCACTGTAGTATATATAACTGAGAGAAAAAACCTAGTCTTTAGAATGCGGCTATTGTACCGCACACCACTCAATTTTTCACTGCACTGTAGTATATATAACTGAAAGAAAAAACATATTTTCTAGACTGCGGCTACTGTACCGCACACGACAGAATTGTTCACTGCACTGTAGTATATATAACTGAGAGAAAAAAACGTAGTCTTTAGACTGTGGCTATTGTACCGCACACCACTAAATTTTCCACTGCACTGTAGTATATATAACCGAGAGAAAAAACGTATTTTCTAGACTGCAGCTACTGTACCGCACACAACCGAATTTTTCACTGCACTGTAGTTTATACAACTGAGAGAAAAAACGTATTTTCTAGACTGTGACTACTGTACCGCACACGACAGAATTGTTCAATGCACTGTAGTATATATGACTGAGAGAAAAAACCTAGTCTTTAGACTGCGCCTACTGTACAGCATACTACAGAATTGTTCACTGCACTGTAGTATATATAACTGAGTTAAAAAATGTATTTTCTAGACTGCGGCTACTGTACCGCACACGACAGAATTGTTCACTGCACTGTAGTATATATAACTGAGAGAAAACACCTAGTCTTTAGACTGCGGCTATTGTACCACACACTACTCAATTTTTCTCAGCACTGTAGTATATATAAATGAGAGAAAAAACGTATTTTCTAGACTGCGGCTACTGTACCGCACTCGACAGAATTGTTCACTGCACTGTAGTATATATAACTGAGAGAAAAAACCTAGTCTTTAGACTTCGGCTATTGTACCGCACACCACTCAATTTTTCACTGCACTGTAGTATATATAACTGAGAGAGAAAACGTATTTTCTAGACTGCGGCTACTGTACCGCACATGAAAGAATTTTTCACTGCACTGTAGTATATATAACTGAGAGAAAAAACATATTTTCTAGACTGCGGCTACTGTACCGCACACAACAGAATTGTTCACTGCATTGTAGTATATATAACTGAGATTAAAAACGTAGTCTTTAGACTGTGGCTATTGTACCGCACACATTACTCAATTTTTCACTACACTGTAGTATATATAACTGAGAGAAAAACGTATTTTCTAGACTGCGGCTACTGTACCGCACACGACAGAATTGTTCACTGCACTGTAGCATATGTATAACTGAGAGAAAAAACCTAGTCTGTAGACTGCGGCTACTGTACAGCACACTACAGAATTGTTCACTGCACTGTAGTATATATAACAGAGAAAAAACATACTGTTTAGAGTGCGGCTACTGTACCGCACACGACAGAATTGTTCACTGCACTGTAGTATATATAACTGAGAGAAAAAACATATTTTCTAGACTGCGGCTACTGTACCGCACACGACAGAATTGTTCACTGCACTGTAGCATATATATAACTGAGAGAAAAAACCTAGTCTGTAGACTGCGGCTACTGTACAGCACACTACAAAATTGTTCACTGCACTGTAGTATATATAACAGAGAAAAAACATACTCTTTAGACTGCGGCTACTGTACAGCACACTACAGAATTGTTCACTGCACTGTAGTATATATAACTGAGAGAAAAAATGTATTCCCAAGACTGCACTACAGATCCCAGCAAGCCAAGGTACAGCCAAATGAGTACTGAGAGGACTTTGGGCAATTTCTTTGGGGTCTGTGTGGACCACGTGTTGTCCCCTTTCTGCCACCAGTTGTTGTGCACAGTGTGCAGCCAAGATGGTGGTAGCTGCACTACAAGTCCCAGCCAGCAGCCAGGAGGAGACCAAAAAAAAGGTGCTTGTCGCCCTTAAAAGGGCTGTTGGGTTCTTTGAGGATGATTCCTGCCTAACCAAAATCTAAATTGAGGCCCTAACACTCTCCCTGACAGACAGCAGCTCTGTCCCTAATCTCATCCAGGCGGTGTCTGAGGCGAGCAGTGCGGGACCAGATTCTTATATTCCCAAGTCATCTGATCTGGCCAGCCAATCCCTGCTATCGACTTGTAGGGGTTCCACGTGATGCTAGGGGGTACCAAAGACTCTCCTGCATGTTGATTGGTTGAGAAAAAGGCGCCTAACATGCAGGAAGAGGAAGATGCCATTTCCTCGAGTATCGCGAGATGCTCGTCCGAGTATCGAGCATGTCCGAATACCCTAATGCTCGAATGAGCACCAAGCTCGGACAAGCATGTTCGCTCATCTCTAATGTACCTTCATTCTGGATGCAGTCAGGACTCCGGATGAAGTGTTGATATAATTGTGTATTATGTTCTTTATCCTTTGTGTATAGATAAGTGCAAAAGAAGGACATTATATCACTATATGTATACACTACTTAATATATTTAATAAAATCATATTATATACCTTCCTTTGAACAGTAGCGGTAGTTCAGTTAAGAGTCTCTCTTTAAAGAGTATCTGAACCTGAAGTCTTGCTCTTATCAGCAAAACAGCTAGAGGGCGTTTTCCAGAGCAATTGGAGTCCCATTGGTTCCGCCCTAATTGATTCAGGTCAAAACTTAACTTTTTGAAAAATTTGGTGAACCTGAACCGAACTGAATCTCAACTGGTTAACTTATCTCTACTGTAGAGCTAACTCTGTTATTTTGAAATGCTACGTCATGCAACCCTCCTCCCTTCCTTGAGTGACTTCACTTTTTTGTGACCTTTTCAAAAAGTCACAGTGGCAAATTCAGAATGTAACTTATTAATATAGCCAACCACACCCACTTTCCATCCATTGGAGTAAGTGGTGTAAAAATGGAAAAATATTTTTTCTATTCAGAATTCTGAAGTGAAGGTTAATCTCCTTTGTGTCATCGTCATGCAGAAAGTGCTACACACCATATGTACTATATTTTTTTTTTGCTTACTTTTACCATCGACTTTTAGGTTTATTGTTCCTTAAAATGGCTGTGCACATTTAGGAAAACATTGCTGTTTTTTTTTTTCCCACAGAACCAATATGAATCCATTCCATAGGTTGTAAGTCTGATTGCAGCTCAACTATACTTAATTTCAGGTGCAACCAGTGGGGAGGTTTAATACTGTTTCTGGAAGAAAGCAGCTGTGTTTTCTTAAGCCTTTACAACCCTTTTAAAATATAGATTTAATATATTTGTGTGACTATGATTTTGTTCTTATTTGTCCAGATTGCTCTTCTCCTTCCCTTGTTCATGTGTCATATCTCTGCCTGGTATTAACAGTCAATGCATTAATAGTAAGTTAATACTTAAACGTTCATAATATGGGGAAGCAGGTTTTATCACAGAATAATGCAGAATCTCTGAAATGCGAGACGGCACACATAGTGCCTGTATAAATATTAAGGATTATGTTCAATCCTATTGCAGAAGCGACCTGAGTCAGAATAATTTTTTGGATAATATTTGTTTTGTTATTATAAGCTTAGACATCCAAGTTCAGGATGTTACATCTGGAGACACCCATACTAATCTCTAATCATTCTGCACAGAAATGATTCACTAAATGTGTTGTTTCAATATAAATTTTACAAAACATACAGTTACAGCATGATTGCATGCTGAACGGATATGAACAATGGTTTAACCACTGACAGAAAAGTAATAGTAAAGGCTAAGCTTTATATACTGTGTAAATAATTTATAATCCTAGTTTATCTTCCGTATGCAAAACAAAGACAATAAATGCCATGTGCTATACATGCGCAAAGCAATATTACTGCTACAATTAGTGCAAGTGTAAACATGTAGCTTTCTGGTGCTGTGTCTACCACACTTAAAGGGTTATTCTCATTTTAGACAATGGGGGCATATCGCTAGGATATGCCCCCATTGTCTTATAGGTGCGGGTCCCACCGCTGGGACCCGCACCTATTTCCAGAACGGAGCCCCCGAACTGAATGAGGGCGCACTGCGCATGCGCAGCCGCCATCCATTCATTTCTATGGGGCCGCCGAAAATAGCCGAGCACTGGCTCGGCTACTTCCGTCGGCTCCATAGAAATGAATGGGAGCGCACCGCGCATGCACGGCCCGGCTCCCATTCATTTCTATGAGCGGCGCGGGGTCCTCCAGGCGCAGCGCTCCCCGCTCCGTTCTGGATATAGGTGCGTGTCCCAGCGGTGGGACCCGCACCTATAAGACAATGGGGGCATATCCTAGCGATATGCCCCCATTGTCTAAGATCAGAATACCCCTTTAAACCCTTGAGGCTTTCTAGCTTTGGGGACTTTTAAAAATGTGAAGCCCAGGCTACTGTACCTGTTGAAAAAACTTACTTTGGGCTCATGCACACAAACATATTTTGTTTCCATGTCTGTTCCAATTTTTTTTTTGGACCCTATGCAGAACCTTTCATTTCAATGGGGCGCAAAAAAAACCTAAATTACTCAGTGTGCATTCCGTTTACATATGTCAGTTCTGCAAAGAATAGAACATGTCCTATTATTGTACACATTACGGACAGGGATAGAACTGTTCTATGAGGTTCCAACTGCTCCATTCCACAAAATATGGAATGCACATTGACATCATCTGTATTTTTTTGTGGACCGCAAAATACATACGGTCATGTGCATGAGCCCTTAGGTTGAGTTCACATCACAGTTTAGCTCTCCATTCTTTTGGTCCATCAGAAGGGGAAAAAAAACAGATCCTCTTGCATCACTTGTCATTCATTTGAGCCATTTCGATCTGAGATTCATTTTTTTTAAAGGAAAAAAGTACTGCATGCTCGGTCTGAGAAAAGGATCTCAGACTGAAATGACTCATACAGATGACAACTGATGGAACTGGATCTTTTTTTTACAGCATCTTGTTGTTCTTTTTTTGTTGTTGTTCTCTTCTTCTAACGGATCAGAAGAACGTAAAGCTAAACGGTGATATGAACTCAGCCTTATCCACTTCATTACTGTACCCTGGATCCATGGTTCTCTTTAGCAGTTTTCTGATTCACATTCTGTAACCTGCTGGACAGATGTGTCCGGCACAAGTGACACATGAAAAATTAAAAAAAAAAACCTGAAAAACTCCTTTAAGAAAACCAAACCACATTTGGCTTTTAGGGTCATATATTTCTTTTGTGTTCATCTACCCATAATCCAACAGAATTATTTTTTTTTCCTTTTTTGTTGCATATTAGGAATAATTTTGGGTAGATTATGTTAATGTTTAATCTATTTATTTTCTTAAAATGACAGGAGCCATAAAAACTGATTTTGCCATTATTTGTATGTATACATGTCAGGATCCATACATATGGGTCGGGTTGGCAAAAACACAACAATTCCAAAAGTTAAAAAGTCAAAATATAGTTTATAGTATGTCCAAAATAATTGAAGGGTATCCAAACTTATGCAGTTACTTTTTGGCAAAGTCCCAGAAACATTAATATAATGAATACATTTGCCCATCTGGACACTAACTAAACATAGCCTTTCCTCACCTATATACACGACCATTCAAAAGTTTGGGGTCACCTAGACAATTTTGTGTTTTCCATGAAAACTCACACTTTTATTTATGAAATGAGTTGCAAAATGAATAGAAAATATAGTCAAGACATTGACAAGGTTAGAAATAATGATTTTTATTTGAAATAATAATTTTCTCCTTCAAACTTTGCTTTCGTCAAAGAATGCTCCATTTGCAGCAATTACAGCATTGCAGACCTTTGGCATTCTAGCTGTTAATTTGCTGAGGTAATCTGGAGAAATTTCACTCCATGCTTCCAGAAGCCCCTCCCACAAGTTGGATTGGCTTAATGGGCACTTTTTGCGTACCATACGGTCAAGCTGCTCCCACAACAGCAGATCTGGTGACTGCGCTGGCCACTCCATTACAGATAGAATACCCGCTGCCTGCTTCTTCCCTAAACAGTTCTTGCATAATTTGGAGATGTGCTTTGGGTCATTGTCCTGTTGTAGGAGGAAATTGGCTCCAAACAAGGGCTGTTCACAGGGTATGGCATGGCGTTGAAAAATAGAGAGATAGCCTTCCTTATTCAAAATCCCTTTTACTTTTTACAAATCTACCACTTTACCAGCACCAAAGCAACCCCAGACCATCACATTACCTCCACCATGCTTGACAGATGGCGTCAGGCCCTCTTCCAGCATCTTTTCAGTTGTTCTGCCTCTCATAAATGTTCTTCTGTGTGATCCAAACACCTTAAACTTCGATTTTTCTGTCCATAACACTTTTTTCCAATCTTCCTCTATCCAATGTCTGTGTTCTTTTGCCCATATTAATCTTTTCCTTTTATTAGCCAGTCTCAGATATGGCTTTTTCTTTGCCACTCTGCCCTGAAGGCCAGCATCCCGGAGTCGCCTCTTCACTGTAGACATTGACACTGGCATTTTGTGGGTACTATTTAATGAAGCTGCCAGTTGACGACCTGTGAGCTGTCTATTTCTCAAACTAGAGACTCTTATGTTCTTGTCTTGTTGCTCAGTTGTGCAGTGGGGCCTCCCACTTCTCTTTCTACTCTGGTTAGGGCCTGTTTGTGCTGAACTCTGAGGGAGTAGTACACACCATTGTAGGAAATCTTCAGTTTCTTGGCAATTTCTCGCATGAAATAGCTTTCATTTCTAAGAACAAGAATAGACTGTCGAGTTTCACATGAAAGTTCTCTTTTTCTGTCCATTTTGAGAGTTTAATCGAACCCACAAATGTAATGCTCCAGATTCTCAACTAGCTAACAAAGGAAAGTCAGTTTTATAGCTTCTCTAACTAGCAAAACTGTTTTCAGCTGTGCTAACATACTTGAAAAAGGGTTTTCAAGGGTTTTCTAAACATCCATTAGCCTTCTTACATAGTTAGCAAACACAATGTACCATTAGAACACTGGAGTGATGGTTGCTGGAAATGGGCCTCTATACACCTATGTAGATATTGCATTAAAAACCAGACGTTTGCAGCTAAAATAGTCATTTACCACATTAACAATGTGTAGAGTATATTTCTGATTAATTTAATGTTATCTTCATTGAAAAAACTGTGCTTTTCTTTCAAAAATAAGGACATTTCTAAGTGACCCTAAACTTTTGAACGGTAGTGTACTTTCACCAAACACAGGGAGATCAAACTTGACACAGCCATTAAGTCATGAAGTTTCCAGGCTCTGACACTGCATTAGCATTTCAGCTCAGTATTTACTGGATTCCCCCAGTAAAGAGCTCAGCAGCTACACCTGGATTGCCTGGGGCTAGCGATAAGTGGTGTACTAGAGTGGTAAGTGAATGGCAAATTCCACTACCAATACCTACCTGCAATTTCATTAAAAATCCAACCGATAACACAACTTAAAAAGTTCCTTAGCAAACTACACTTTGTTGAAATAACTCAGCTTTCCCGGACTTTTTACCTCACCCACATATACGCATTCTGGGTGACATATACACCTCATCCAGTACTTTACCAGGAATGGCGTTACAATACAGTATATATTGATTGTTCACAATTCACTAAAAATAACATATTAGCTTTACAGTACAGATTGTTATGGTTACATCTATATTTGTCTTGTTTTGTGATATTTGGTTACAAAATGTATTTTTACAAAATATGTTCTTTTCTAAATTCTATAACTTCATGTTTAAATTATTTAATATTTATTCAATTTTATTTAGCAATTGTATTGTCTGTCTAGGAGACTTTCAATTTTTTGCTTTTAAATATTGATGACATTTAAGTAGCTTATGTCAGCACTGAACAATGGGCAGCCAGCCTCTTGAACCCCCAACATAATTATAATAAAAAAGATTTGGTAAACGGTGGACAATTGTATAAGTCGTACTAGACATGTTCAGCAAACTTCTTGAAATTTGTTTTGTGTCTGATTCATCAAATCTTTCAAAAAATTTGATTCTACCCAAATTGAAAGTGCTCCAATTTACCTGAAAATTGATGTGACACTCAGATCTCCTTGGACTCTTTTTTATATGTATTTTTCAATTATTTTCTCTTTGTCTCTCGCCCTTTAAAAGAGGTTGTGCAGAGGTTTTATATTGTTGACCTGTCCTCCATCATGTTTATGAGACTGAACTGGCTGCTGTGGCTTCAGATACTTGTTGTAGCAGAGATGGCGGGAGGGTGTTGATTAAGGATGTGGCGGGGGATCTTCTGGTCAGAATTTTGGGTGGCAGTTGTTTGCTTATTGAAAGCTGTGGCAAACTGTTTACACAGTGTATCCTGGTAATACAGTGATGTGTCCTCTCTTTCAGCATTAGGAAAACATTCCCCCATTTTGCTTTGATAGCAAGGGTCTAAAATTATGGTTGTCCAGTAATCATTGGATTGCTCAATGCTAACAATATGCCTGTCCCTACATAAACAAGCAAGTATAAATCTTGCCATGCTCGTCCAGTTCTTTCTGTATCCGTCAATACTGCAATGATTGTTCATCATGGCCACTGCTACAATTGTCATCACCAGTCTTATCATCCTGCACAAGTGAATCCTGCTCCTCTTACTTATCCCCCTCCTCCAGTGGTAGCTCCTCATCCTCCTTTTGCACTTCATCCTCCATGGGATATTGTTCATATGGGTCCCCAACAGCTACAGGACAGCTAGAAAAATGCAGAAGCTATTCTCCTTCTTCTGTCACTTTTGTCATTAGCATGAGTGTCTGCCCAAAGATAAATATAAGGGGGATGACATCTTAATGCTGAAGTTGTCCCTACTAACAAATCTGATGTCCTCTTTGGAGGGCCTAAATACACAAGAAGCAAGTCTGATCAGCAGCCACTGCCTGACCTGAAAACACATGCTCATTACTGAGCACACCTAGATTACTGGCTTGTGTTTGTAATTGTTTTTTGGCAGACACAGTCCTCACATGTCCCCACATGTTCTCAGATCACAAAGTGCTCGCTCAGTGGCATCTCTTCACTTTGATGGCAGAAGGACCTGCTAAATCTTAACATGATTGGCTCACAGTTTGTCTGTGAGACTTTGAGCCAATTAGTGCAAACCCCTTTCTCTAGAGTTATGAAATCTTTCACCTTCATCCTTCCTGTCATTTCCCCCCAATTTTGACTGTAAAGAAATGCAAACATCATTTTGTGCAATTTGTCTCAAGCATATTGTAAAAACTTTTGATTGATCTGGCATCAGAATTTAGCCCTAGGGCATATTTTGACGTGATGATTGATTTTATGTTGTTGAAAAAGTTTTATCCTGTGAGTGAATAAATTGGCCTTGTTATATCTTATGTTGCAGAACTTCACTATATATTTTTCTTATTGAGGATTTTGCATGAAGATATTTTTCTGCTGTTGATGTTGCTGTATTTAAAGACTGAAAGATCAACCTTGGAAGGAGGATCAAGCCATGAAAAAAGACCAGGAGAAAGAGATAGATTCATGGAGAAGGAAATATACTTACCTTTTAGAGACTGCTCCAGAGAGAAACGGCACTGATCCGGTAATATTTTTCATTCTCACATTTTAGTCCATATTAGTTGTGACAGTTGCTCAAACTGGTTAACACATTTTCAGTGAAACCAGGGAATGGATGAAAGATCATTCTTAGAACATTTTTCAGAAAGAAAGAATTTTGGTCTATCGGGTGAGAATTTCAAATATGGCCAACTTATTTTCAGACAATGGTGGTGTGCCATTGAATGCTTAAAACTATTATTTATTGTTAAATTTCACCCCAGAAATGATCATTTTAGTTGAAATAGTCAATTTTAATCAACTTTAGACTATGGATGTGGTTACCTTAAAGGTGGATTTAAATACAGCTGATTCCACTGCAGAGATATGTTTTTAGCAACAAAACAACTTATTTCAGATTAATTTTGGTTACATATCTATCCTTTCACATGTACTATCATATATGTGAATTTGCCCTAAAGGGGCAAAGCAGTGGCAATCATTCTACTGATCTTTTAATATTATATTAATATTATATGTTGGTATGTAAGTGTAAAATTTAACTGCAATGTTTTCTGCATTGGTTTTATAGGTTGGCCACTTGTGTAGGACATGTTTTTTTTTGGTTTTTTTTCAAAGGTGGTAATCTCACATCATATGAGGTGAGGAACAAAAAACAAATAGTGAAAAAGGCAGCACAAATTTAGCAAACTAGAACAACGGATGCAAGTGTATACAACCTTGATCCTAGGTCCAACAATAAACAAACAAAAAACATGACACTCTCCAAAATATAAGATGAACAAGTGGACTTTATACATCCACACCTTTTCCCAATCATTCTGCACTCAATGCCCCATAAACATAGTGAAAACAGAAAGTTCAAAATGCTTGTTAATTTGTTGAAAAGGAAAAACTAAAATCTTACATTCACATAAGTATTCACACCTTTTACTCAGCGCTTGAGGCACCAACAGTTGAGGCACCTTTGGCAGCTATTACAGCCTCCAGTCTTCTTGGACAAGTTGACACAAGATTTTTTACACCTGGATTTGGGAATTTTCTGCCATTCTTCTCAGATCCTCTCAAGCTCTCTCAGGTTGGATGAGGTACGTCTGTGGACAGTCTTTTTCAAGTCTCAACAGAAATATTTGATTGGATTCACTGCACGGCTCTGGCTCAAAGACATGTATGGTGTTGTCCCTAAGCTACTCCTGTGATGTCTTGGCTCAGTGCTTTGGTTCATTGTCTTTTGGAAAGTAAACCTTCAGCCCAGTCTGAAGGACAGAGCGCTCTGGATCAGTTTTCTTTAAGGATATCTCTGTACTTTGAACCATTCATTCTTTCCTCAACTCTGACCAATTTCTCTTTCTCAGCCACTGAAAAAGCCACTATTATGCCCTACTATGAGGATTGAGCAGTGCCTGGTTTCCACCAAATATGATGCTTATACTGCCACTGAGGGCAACAAGTTTAATCTTGTTTTTATCATACCAGAGAATCTTGTTTCTCACAGTCTGAGAGTCCTTTAGTGACTTCTTTGCAAATTTCATGTGTCTTTTACTGAGAATAGGCTTCTTTCTGGATGCTCTGCCATAAAACCCAGATGGATGGAACGCTGCAGTCGTGGCTGATCTTCTCGAAGTTTCCCCCATTTTCACACAGGATCTTTGGAGCTCAGCCAAAGTGACCTTTAGGTTTTTAGTCATCTCTCTTACCAAAGTCATTTTCCACTGATTAGTTAGTTATCTGGGGCGCCAGCTCCAGGAAGGGTACTGGTTGTTCCAGATTTCTTCCATTTAAAAATTATCTAGGCCACTGCGCTCTTGGGAACTTTCAGTGCAGCATACATTTTTATACCCTTCTCAACCTTTTTTCCTCCACACAGTCATTTCTTTGAGCTCTACAGTCATTTTTTTCCTCCTCATGGCTTAGTTTCTGCTCTGATATATTTTGTTAGCTTCAAGACCTTATATACACAGGGTTGTGTCTTTTCAAATCATGTCCAATCAGTTGGACTTACTGTACTTCAGGTGGCCTACAATCAAGGTGTAAAAACATCTCAAATAAAATCAAGAGAAATGGGAGGCCTCCAAAACAAAATTTCAAGTGTATTGACTTGTTCACAATTCCAATTTTCACTGACATGCACTGTCCACACTTTCTGTGGAAAACATAAGAAATTAATGATCTGCTCCATTTTATGTTCCGTGCATCTGCATAAAAACAGTGGAAGACCAAACGTGCCCATGCAATTCTATGGGTCCGTGAAAATCACTGACACACATCTGTGTTGTGTCCATGTCAAATCCGTTTTTAACTGATGACTAATAGGAAATTCTTTGGAAATTAATTGTCAGCTGAGCAACGTCAGTGAATTATGGATGACACATGGATGGTAAAAACGGACACATGGACCAACCACGGATCCTTCACGGACAGCTTCATGGATGAAACATTACGCTTTTTTATGGACATGACACTGACATGGAAATGTGAACAAGGCCTAAGAGCAAAGGGTCATATTTTTTGCTTTCTAAGACACACCTGATAAGACACACTCCAGGAGAAAAATTTAAAAAAAAAATCAGACCCCATATCAGATCCTCACATCAGACCCCCATTTCAGATCCTCACATCTGACCTCCATATCAGATCCTCAGATCAGACACCCATATCACACCTCAGATTAGACCCCCATATTAGGACCTCACATGACCCCCATATCAGATCTTGAGATCATACCCGCATATCAGGACATCAGATCAGACCCCTATCAGACTTTCATGCCAAACTCCAGTATCAGACCTCAGATCCGACCTTAAAATTCACTTACCTCTCCTGCTCTACTGCTCCTCTGCAGGTCCGACTGTCACCCCTACATTCTTCACTCCCTGATCTACACTGGACCCATGTGTCACTGTTCTGACTGATTACAGCAGTGCAGACTCAAAGAGGAAGACCAGGCATTCACTCCCGGCTCCCGACATCTGCAAGCGAGTGTGGATGCAATGCATTTTTCACTGATAGTTGCTAAGAGATGAATGTAAACATTCAGTTTCTTATCATGTGCGTGAAAAACGCATCGCATTGCACCCGCGTGGAAATAAAAAACTGAACAACTGAACGCAGTCGCAGCCAAAACTCACTGAACTTGCTTGCGTGCATATTACCCTGAACGCATCCCGACCTAATCCGTGATGCTTGTGTGAAAGGGGCCTTACAGGTCAAGGTTAGCATCAGGTCTAATTTTTGAGCGTGGACTTAACCATGCAATGGCCCAAAATTCAAGGACAGGCCCCATAACAGTGGGGATGGTGTCAGCAGTAAGCCCGTGTTCACATCAGTGTTTATTTTTCAGTTTTTCTGATCCACCAGAAGAACAGCCCCCAAGAAAATGGATCCTGTAGTTTGAGCATCTACCTTCACACCATCAGTATTTGGTCAGCATTTGATCAGTATTAGTAAGGTAAAACAGGAGTGAGTCCAAAATACAGAGATAACATGTGATGGAAATATTTGCATGTTTTCTGTGTTTTGGACCCACTCCTGCTTTTGGTTTCAAATAATGATCAAATCCTGATGCAAAATACTGACCATGTGATAAAGTCCTCATGCTCAATTTGCATGAGTTTTGGCTATTTACCTCTAAAAAGGGCTGTATTAATATGAAAAAGAAGTTGTGCATGCAGGACTTTAATGGCCTCTATCATACAGTCAGTATTTGGTCAGTTTTTTGTATCAGTATTTGAACAGTATTGGTAAGGCAAAAACTTGAGTGGATCCAAAACAAAGATAACATGTGATGGAACCAACTCCTGCTTTTGGCTTCCAAATCATGATCAAATCCTGATACAAAATACTAATTGTGTGATAGATTCCTTCTGGACGCTCAAACGACAGGACCCTTTTTTTTTTTAACATGTGATGGAACCAACTCCTGCTTTTGGCTTCCAAATCATGATCAAATCCTGATACAAAATACTAAATGTGTGATAGATTCCTTCTGGACGCTCAAACGACAGGACCCTTTTTTTTTTTTTGACTGATCAGAAGAACAGAAAAATAAAATGTGATATCAACACGAGCAAACAGAGACACTAGTAACCCCGTAACAGACTGGTAACAGTAAGGATGATAACTTTATGAAGCGTCACAATACTGGGCCCGGAATAGAGCAGGAATGGGAGGGGCAACAGCAGTGACGGTAATAGTAGAGGCAGATGACAGTAGAGACAGAAGGCATGTGGCATCAAACAGATGACAGCATCTGAATAGTGGCAGCAGGACATGGGCATAAGTAAAGGGCCATTTGTCACAATGTTCTGATATGGCAACACACTACAGTCATATTATTACTGCCAGAATGATCTACTTTGTTGTATCAGGCACCGGTGTATGGAAATCCTGGTTGATCCAGGCCTGATTCATCTTTGTAAAGGCTAATCTCTCAATATGTTGTGTTGAAAGGCAAGTTCTCTTTGGGGTATCTATGACCCCCTCCACGCTAAACACCCATTCTGATACCATACTACTGGCCGAGGAGAAAAGCTTGCCCAGGAAAAACTCAGGCAGTTGCTTCCACAATAGTTCAGAGGATCTTGGTTGACAGGTTTAAATCCAACTATGCCAAACCTTGCAGGTTCAGGTTCTGCTCTGTGTCCTGCTGCTACTGGATGGTTTCTTCAGTAGATGGATGAAGAAAAGTGTTCATCAGAGACTCAAGACTTATGTAGCTGCTGATGGAGCTGTTTCTGTTCTTGCCCCCCTCCCTGCTCCCCTCAATCAGTCATAGCAGTTGAGCATGAGCTCAGAGAGTCCTCCCGGTTATACCTTTGTGAGAATGGGTGATGGGGAGCATAGACAGTGACCAAGCAACAACATAAGAGAGTTGAGTTTTTCATCTCTCTCAGAACATGTTAAAAAGGCCCTCATTTTGGACCGGTAGTGAAGGTCTAGCATCATGGAGAGCCAGTAGTCATCCCTCTGCCTAATGGTGATAATGCGGCTGTCACTTTGCAAGTAACTCACCAAGCATTTGATCATTTGCATAAGGGACTCAGAGGGACTCGCTACTTTCATCACTGCATACTGCCACGGTCTGTTGAGGTCATCTGCATCATCTTCCTCGTCGTTCTCCAGCTCTTCATGCTCCTCCTGCTCCACTCCTGCATCTTGGGCAGATAAACCATCTAGTTCTGTATAGAATTCCTGGGCATTTATGTCCTCCTCTTCCTTGTTCCCTAATTCTCCCGTGCAAGTTCAGCCTCCACAGGGCTCGGGTGGCAATGAGATGTAGGCGTCAAATCTTCTGTTCCTAGCCAGTCAGATTTATGAGCATCCCCTCCACCTCCAGAATGTGAAGGAGTGGAATGACATAATTCATCCCGTAGTCCTGACAACTGATCAATAAAGTGGTCTCCTCAAAGGGCTTGAGCAAAAAGCAGGTGTCACGCATGAGATGCCACTGTCTAATGTCAAAGTTAAACTGGGGTGTAGTCCTGTCTGTCTGCATCATCAAGAAATCAGTCACAGTTTCCTCTGCACATACAGTCAGTCCAACATGTGGAGGGTGGAGTTCCAACATGGGGAAACGTCACATATGAGGCCCCCTCTTGCCCTGAGCCCCATAGCAGTCACATGGTCTGCTACTATGGTACTTATGCCTCTGCATGCTGGAGGACCACTCTGAACAGTGCCTACAATGGAAGCTGAAGACAAGGTGAAGGATTAGGAGGCAGAGGAGGACATTGGCACAGAAATCCCAGCATTACAATGTGGAGGCGGCATTGCCATCACCAAGTTGCAGGTGTGGCTGGGCAGGAACCACATTTTCCCAGTGGGCCTCAAAGGACATATATTGTCTTTGACCATACAGTTACAGCTCCACGCATCAGCACTGGCATGAATTAGGCATCGACAGGGACTGGCCCACCTTCTGTTCAACACACGTGTGCAGGGCTGGTACAGTAATAATACAGAAATAATACACACAAGCCATCAGTTTTCTGAAATGTTCGCAATATGGAAAGGGAAAGACTGTAGTACTAGTAACTTGACCAGGTGCACGTTCAGCTTCTGGGCCATTGGATGAGTGCACACATCTCTTTGCAATTGCCTCGGTGATTGATTGCTGGCAAAACAGGTGGTGAGAAGGAGTAGGAGCATCAGGAACAATAGACAAAGGAAATGTGCTGAGATTGAGGAGCCCTGACTGCGGGAGGTGTCATGTGGGCCACTGGGAGATGCAGTGTTTGCTGCATTAGGCTGTACCACTATATTAATGCCATGGTTTTCTTAGGCCACTTTAAGATGACACTCCATGTGTTGACACAAAGCTGTGGTACCAACATTAGCACTCTGACCACACGTCACCTTTTGCCCACAGATCCTGCATACCGCCACTCTAGCATCCTCCAGTAACTTTATAAAAAACATCACACACTGCAGAGTATGGCATTTTACCCCCACCACTCAATGCTCACTGCCTGCTGCTACCTTTATGAACCCGTGCACTGCTAGTTGTTTTCTGACAGGTAGGCTCCTGAGTAGGAGAAAGTCTACCACGGGTGCATTTGGCTTCAGATCTCCCACTGATTACTGATTCCATCGATTCCTGGCTGTGTATATCTGTTGTCAAGAGATGTTGAAGAGCGAGTCAACTGTACTACAGTACAGCTGGATTGTTGTTCTGTTTCTGCCGTTGCTGCTACCACAACCCCTTCTTGTGCTGCTACTTGTGCCGGCTACAGCAACATTTTTGCCACTGTACATTCCTTTTGACGGCTCATGTCTGTCTGTTGACCATAGTGTTCAGTAACTGAATCAGTAATGTAACAAATGAAGTATGAATGGCTCAGGAGATAGACTAGAAAAATGCATCTATATATATTATTAACTAGGCATATCCACCTATATATTAGGCAGGCTTTTGAGACTAAGTATGTTGCACAGCCAGTCTATGTTTAACCCTTTCAGTACCGGAGGTTTTTTCGGCTTTGTGTTTTGGTTTTGCGCTCCCTGCCTTCAAACAGCCATAACTGTTTTAGTTTTCTGTTCACATAGCTGTATGAGGGCTTGTTTTTTGCAGGACAAATTGTACTTTCCAACGCCACCATTTAATATTGCATATGGTGTAGTGGGAAGCGGGAAAAAAATTCCAAATCGGGTGATATTGCAAAAAAACACGCTATTCTGCTACAGTTCTACGGGTTTTTTATTTACAGCATTCGATGTTCATTAAAACAGTTGCTTTCATTCTACTGGTCATTACAAATCCGGCGATACCTAATATGTATAGTTTTTCCTGCATTTTGATAGTGATAAAATAATTATAAAGTTGGAAATTTTTTTTATTTTTATTTTTTTGTCATATCTTGACCCCTATAACTTTTTGGTATTTATTTGTACGGAGCTGTATGGGGGCTCATTTTTTGCGTGCGGGGCGATCTGAACTTTTTATTGATACCATTCTGGGGTGTGTATGACTTTTTGATCACTTTTTTTTTTAGAAAAAAAAAAGCAACAAAAAACAGCGAATCGCCATTTTGACGTTTTTTTTCTGCCACACAATTCGCCGTATTGGATTTTTTTTTATATATTTTAAAAGTACGGGTGTTTTTGGTCACAGTGATACCCATGATGTTTATATTTATTATTTAGGTATTTATTTTTTAATTATACGGAAAGGGGGGTGATTTAAACTTTATATATATATATATATATATATATATATATATATATATATATATATAAATATATATATATATATATACTAAACAGAGAATGGCAGCAGCACTAGATAAGCCATGACACATGTATATATAGAGGAGGATTGGCCTCCTCTGGGAATTTAGCACTCCTGTTCACACTGGTGCAGCTTCTGACCAGGTATGATGTTCTCCTGATATGGGCCTGCTGGTTTGTGTAGGATGCAGGTCAGTGTTAGTGTAGGACTCATCCGATTGGAAGCCACCTTGATCGTTGGTGGATGAGCCCGACATATTTATGATCATTTATATGCGCTAAGAGCTTCCATATTACTTACTACATAGCAGTTATGCTTTTTTACCTTTTCACACATTCACCTCATGTTCATTTTATGTGTCATGGCTTATCTAGTGCTGCTGCCATTCTCTGTTTAGTATTTAATTAGCCAATAGTTAGCTTGCACCTGTAGGAGGTGCTGTCCGTTTTTTGTCCTTATGTATATATATATATATATATATATATATATATATATATATATTTTTTTTTTTTTACATTTAAAAAAAATTGTGATTATTTTAAAGCTCAAATATGAGCAAATAGATTGTGTTTTTTATTTTTTCTTTATGGGCAATTAGGGGTTTTTAATATTGAATTAAAAACTCAATTTGCTCATTTCTTATCCTGGCCTGCCATTTAGTGGCCAGAAGCCAAAACCTCAGCTAGGTTTACAGCTTTCAGATCGTGTACAGACACCCCATTTGACCACATGGGGCGTCTGTAACCACCCGGAAGCGAACGCTTTTGCGCTACTAGATGCCATGATCTCATGTGATCACGGCTTCTAATTGCTGAAGAGGAAACCGGTAAGTACCCGCAAGTCTCTGCTGTTAGAAACAGCAGAGACTTGCCGGTCATGATGCCCGCCGCACGTGCAAGTGGGCACCATGTGTCTGCATCGCCCCAGCGTTGTACATGTACGGCGTTGGGACTGTAAGGGTTAACAGAACAGATAAAGTATAAATAGCCCAGAAGATGAACTATATACATGGTGTTGTGTGAATCAAAGTATACTAAATGGACTTTGATCCGAATTTCAGGAAAAATGTGATTCGCTGCAATTCTGAATTTACTTGTGCTTTGTGTTAATGAATCAATTTTCCCTGAAATGGCAGTAAAAAAAAATACATACTCTTTTTATCCATTTGCATGTGAAGAGCTAAATCTTGTGCACCATGACATATGATGTCACCACGCTGGCCAGAGTGATGACATCATCACACATCTCATGAGATTTTGCAAGGTGTCTTCATTCAAGTATAAGTATTATTACATGTTTTTTAAAGTAGTTTGTCATGAAGCAAATTATTTTGTGAAATTAGGCAAAGTAACGGAATCAAATTTTTTATAACTTTGCTCTTTTCTCTATCTAAACATGCCTATATTACACTGCCTATTGACGATTAGTCTGATGCACATTCAGTCGATATATAACCGAACAGATTAATTTTTAATGGCACAGCTGATTAACTAGTCTGATACACATAGTATCCACGAAATCAGCAACGGCAGCATCTACACAAATATGTATTTATTCATCAAGAAGTCATCCAGAACATGTGCAAAAATCGCCAATAAAGTGCAATGTTTCGGTTACATGGTAACCTTCTCTTGAGAAAGGTTACCATGTAACCGAAATGTTGCACTGTCCCTGCAATCTCACTGTGCCCTCCCTATGCTCTCCCTACAGTATATATATAACTGAACAGATTAACTATTAGTACCACAGCAGATTAACTAGGTGCACGTACCTATATATTGGACTGGCAGTTGGGACTAAGTCTGAAGCACAGTCAGTCTATGTATAACAGAGCAGATTAAAAATGAATGGCACAACAGTGGAACAAGATGCACAGGGCGATTACACAGCCTAATCTGTACTTGTACTGTACCTATCCAAGATTCTATAATTAAAGCTTTGTTAACCACTTTCAGTCCGGGCTACTTACCTCCTTCCTGACCAGACCTAATTTTGTAAATCTCACATATGTCTCTTTATGTGGTAATAACTTTGGAACGCTTCTACTTTTTCAAGCCATTCTGAGAATTTTTTCTCGTGACACATTGTACTTGAGTTGATATGTTTTACCTTTATTTATAAAAAAAATCCAAAAGTTAACAAAAATTTGAAAAAATTCAGTTTTTTTCAGTTTTCTAAATTTGAATCTCTCTGCTTTTAAGACAGATAGTGATACGCATAAAATGCTCATTAATTGGCATTCCCCATATGTCTACTTTATGTTGGCATCATTTTGGTAGTGTCATTTTATTTTTTTAGGATGTTAAAAGGTTTAGGCCTCTTTCACACGAGCGTCACGGATTGGGTCCGGATGCGTTCAGGGTGCATTCAGGAAAACTCGCACCATTTTTCAAGAAAGTTCAGTCAGTTTTGTCTGCGATTGCGTTCAGTTGATCAGTTTTTTCCGTGTTTTGATGCGTTTTTCACGCGCGTGATAAAAAACTGAAGGTTTACAAACAACATCTCCCAGCAACCATCAGTGAAAAACGCACTGCATCCGCACTTGCTTCAGGATGCAATGCGTTTTTCACTGAAGCCCAATTCAGTTCTATGGAGCCAGGGCTGCGTGAAAAACGCAGAATATAGAACATGCTGCGTTTTTCACGCAACACAGAACTGATGCGTGAAAAAAATCGCTCATGTATACAGACCCATTGAAATGAATGGGTCAGGATTCAGTGCAGGTGCTATGCGTTCACGTCACGCATTGTACCTGCGTGGAAAACTCGCTCGTGTGAAAGGGGCCTTAGAATTTTAGAAGCAATGTTTGAAAATTTCCAAACTCAACTTTTTTAAGGACCAGTTCAGCTCTGAAGTCACTTTATGGGGCTTAAATAATTGAAAACACCCATAAATTACCCCATTTTAGAAACTACACCCCTCAAACTATTCAAAACTGGTTTTAGAAATGTTGTTAACCCTTTAAGTATTCCACAGGAATTTAAGCAAAATAGATGTGAAATGTTAAAATTTCCCTTTTTTTGCAGATTTTCCATTTTATACATTTTTGTTCCTGTAACACATCAAGGGTCAACAACAAAACAAAGCTCAATATTTATTACCCTGATTCTGCAGTTTGCAGAAACACCCCACATGTGGTCGTATACAGCTATATGGGGACACAGCAGGGCACAGAAGTCAAGGAGCACCATATGGTTTTTGGGGGGGCATATGGCGCTCCTTGTTGAAATGTTTTTTGGGCACAATGTTCCATTTGAAGAGACCCTGAAGTACCCCCACAGTGGAAACTCCCAAAATATGATCACATTTTATAAACTACACCACCCAGGGAATATTTAAGGGGTGAATCAAGCACTTGACCCTACAGGTGTTTCATAGAATTTAAAAATGAAACGCCTGTAGGGTCAAGTGCTTGGCTGTGAAAATGAAAAATTTTATTTTTTTTACAAGAAAATGGTGCGTTAATTTCGCTCCACAATTTGCTCCCCATTTTCTCCTGAATACAGTAACACCCCAATTGTGGTTGTAAACTGTTATTTGGAGATACACCAGGGCTCAGAAAGGGGAGGAGCGGCGTCTGCATTTTCTAACATGGAATTTTCTGTCATAGTTTTTAAGAGTGATAACTTTTTAATTTTTTGTGAGCTGAGCTGTGTGAGGGGTTTTGTGGGACAAGCTGTGCTTTTTATTGGCACCATTTTGGGGTACATTTGGCTTTCTGATCACTTTTTAATCTTATTTTAGGGTGGTTAAGTCACAAAAAAAAAAAGTTTAATTTTTCTATTTTTTTTTTTACACCGTTCACTTGATGGGGTAGATCATGTGATATTTTGTAGAGCCAGTTGTTACGAACGCAACTATACCAAATATGTCGTTTGTTTTTTTTTTTACATTTTATACAAGAGCATTTTTACAAAAAAATCATGTTTTTGAGTTGTAATTTTTTTAGAGATATATATTTTTAAATTTTCTGTATATGATCTGCTCATTTTTTGCAGGATGAGGTGACGTTTTTATTGCTACCATTTTGGGATACATACGACTTTTTTATTGATTGATTGATATGTTTTTTGAGAGGTGCGGTAATTATAAAATCTGTTTTGGCGTAAAGTTTATTTTTTTAACTGATGGGGTAGATAATGTTATATTATTATGGAGACGGTCAATGCGGACGCGGTGATACCAAATACCCTGTTTCCCCGAAAATAAGACCTAGCCAGGAAAATCTCTGTTTCTTAATTTTCCAAGAAAGGGTTACTTTGTAACAATTAACTAATAAATGACTGCTTAAAGTTCCTTAAACCCCATTGGTTAAGCTATATTACCTAATTGTAAACCTTAATTAGTTTAAACATGCCCCTTCTTATTATTAACCCTTTCACATTCTGTTTTTATAATGTTATTCAATTACATTCTAATAACTTAATTGTTTTCATATAAACATTTACTTTGCTATGCCTTATCTCAATTTAACTTTTTTATAATCATTAATTCACCCTCCATTACTTATATTGTTAGTTTTTATGTTAACCTCTAACTATCAATCTTTTTAATAATCATTTTTAGCTATTAACCCTAAAACCACTAACTCATTTAAAAAGTTATTATTTATTATACAGACAATAACTCAAAGGCTATATACCAAAAGTCATGCATGCAAACCAACAACCTATCCACAAGACAGGTACAGTCAGCATATCTGACAATAGCAGTATTGTGCACCACAAGACTTTCTCTTAAAAGCCCGAGGAGCGTGCTTACAAAAACCAAGTGCAACAAAATCGTGCAGCGTGCCACACAAAAATGTGCCCAAGGCTACGGTCCATCGCAGGCCCTCTTCCAAAGAAGAAGGGCCCCCCAGAACCTTCCTCATCCCTCCGGGCCAGAAGGCACCTGCAAGGGACTCGGACAAAATGGTGACTCCCAGCCGAAGCCGGGTGTACACCCAAATGGGCAACCCTCAGCCGAAGCCGAGGGTACGCCCCGTCTGTGCTCCGGCTTTCTCTCCCAGGCGCCACCCCGGGTGAGTCAGCACGGAGCTCAACAACAGGCTGGTCTCCCCCCCGGAAGGGGAGACCATGGGGTTTGCAGGGGAGTGCGGAATCGGGATGGCCACACACACTCCCCCTAGACCTCAAGGGGGGTACCCATAAGGGCACTGTAACCCTCAAAATCCTGTGACACACAACGTGGAAAGTGAACACACAGTGACATTAAAAATAAATAAAGTGAATGAGTGCCTAAAATAAGGCCCAGTCATTCGGCCGAAATAAAAATTCCTCTTTTGTTTGGTCCAGGCAAGCCAAACCGGGCAAAGAGAGGTGTGTGTGCTCAAAAGTAAGTGCTGTGCAAATGTGCCGTGAAGCTCAGTGGGATCCCACCCCCAGTGAGTTCAGACACCCCAGGGTCACCACTCCTGGGGCACTTCTGCACCTTGGGCTTTCAAACTACCCGGCCCTCCGGCATAAGATCCGTATGCCTCCTGGTCCCATAGCCCAGGGCCCGAAGGCACCGGCCGTCCACCAAGGAGGCTCCTCGTGCCTCTCCATCCTACAACCATACAGCCAGAACTGATAAGAACAGATTTTTTGATTGAAAACGTCTTTATTGCAATCAAATCGTCAATACATACATACTTAGTACTGCGACGCAGCGCAGGCCACGAGGCAGCACATAATAAATACTTACAATCGTCGCTCTTTAGCATGGTATTGTCATGTAAAACACAGGCTAACCTACGCTATACATCACAATACATGCTACACTAGCATACCTATTCAATCACGATGACACAAAAGAACCTTTCAACAAAGCATTTAGACAGTGATGAGGGGTGGGGAGGGGAAGGAGGGGGTAGGGAGGGGAGATCACATGCCCGAAGCTTTATTGAACTAACACACACCACAGGGGGGAAGAGGGGGAAGGAGAGGGTTTAGTCCTCTTCTTCGTTGATGTCGTCCAGGAAGTTGTAGTCCCGCAACAGGCTGTGGATAAGCCTGCGGCAGTCCAGGACGGACATGCTCTCCCTCCTGAGGATGAGCCGGTTCCTGGCAAGCCATATAGCGTCCTTAAAACAGTTCATAAGGTCGCCAGGCCTCCTGGATGGCCTCAACAGAATGAATCCCAGGAAATAGTCCGTACAACACCGAGGTGTGTTGCAGGCAGTTCCTGGGCACCGAGTCTTTGAGTTCATGTTCCAGGGCATCCAAAAGGCCCTGCGCAAAGGGGCACTCCCAGAAAAGGTGGTACGATGTTTCCTCCGTGAAGGGGCACCTGGGGCAGTACCGGGTTTTGCACAGGTTGCGGGCGTGCATGAATGACCGGATGGGTAGACCACCCTGGATGGCCATCCATGACAAGTCCTTGTGCCCGTTGGTTAACCTGTCTGAAGACACATTAGTCCAAACTGTCTCTGCGGTGTCATCAGGGAGCCCTGGAATTGACTCCGCCAAGTCCTTTGCTCTGATTAGCTTGTGGATGGTCTTGGGTTTCCACAAGTCGGGCTTGAGGCCCTCCAGTTGATGTTCCCTCACGAACCGGACGACGTCTCCGTAATACCACGGAGCGTGCCAGTTGTAAGGGATGGAGCTGTCCCACTTGTCCCAGCCCAGACCTCTCCAGAGGGGCAGGAGAAAAAAGCGAGACATGGCCTTGCCCGCAGAGCCGTTTGCTGTCCTCAGAGTCCGACGAACGCTGTCACAAACAAAGGCGATCCGCAGTAACGTGGGCAGGTCCGGAATTCCTTTCCCACCCTTGCGGGGCTCTTTGTACATGATGGCTCGCTTCACTCTGTCCATTTTCGATCCCCAGACAAAGCGAAACACTGTCCTGGTAATGGCCCTAGAAACGGTAGCCAGAGGGGGCCACGCCTGTGCGGTGTACTGTAGCACAGGCAGAACTTCGTTACGCAGGACGAGCGCTTTGCCCTCGATAGTGAGTTGTCTGAGGCTCCATAGTCCAATCCGTTGGTTGACTTTGGCCAAGCGTTCTTCCCAAGACTTGAGGGCTGCGCCTTCCTTCCCAAACCAGACTCCGAGGATTTGGATGAAGTCTGATTTGATGGTAAATGGGAAGGGGGCAGAAGAAGCCAGTTGCCAGTCCCCGAAGAGCATGGCTTCCGACTTCCCGCAGTTGACTTTGGCCCCTGAAGCTTGTCCGAACTCCTCGCAGGTCTGGACGAGTGCAGTCACCGAACGCCGGTCGGCGCAGAAGACGGTCACGTCGTCCATGTACAGCGAGCACTTGACCTCGTAGCGTCCTGGTCCTGGTGCGGTGATCCCTCTGATCTCTCCATTCTGCCGGATAGACTCCGCGAAGAGCTCTATAACACAAACAAAAAGGAGAGGTGAAAGAGGGCAGCCTTGTCTGACCCCGGAACGAACCTGAAAGGGGTCAGTCTTCCAGCCGTTCACCAACACCGTGCTGTAAATGTCAAGGTACATTAGGTTAACAAACGAGCAGAACCTCCTGCCTAGACCCAGCTTGCGCAAAGCCTTGCCCATGAATTCATGGGAGACGCGGTCAAAGGCCTTCTCCTGGTCGAGGCTGACCAGGGCCGCATGTACACGGCGGTCTTTGATGTATTGTACCGTGTCTCGCATGAGAGCGAGGCTGTCTGCGATCCTGCGGCCAGGGATGCCGCAGGTCTGGTCCGGGTGGATGATCCCGCCGATGACAACCTTCAGCCGGTTGGCCAGTACCTTGGCGAGGATCTTGTAGTCCACGTTCAGGAGAGAGATGGGACGCCAATTTTTTAAGTCGCATCTCTCCCCCTTCCGCTTATACAGGATCGTGATCATGCCTTCCCTCAACGATGGGGGCATTCTACCCTCCACCACCATCTCCTCATAGAGTTCCAGCAGGTCCGGACAGATCAGGTCCCCCAGCGCTACATAGAGCTCGGCTGGAAGACCGTCACTGCCCGGGGTCCTGCCGGACCTAAAGGATCTAGCGGCAGAGAGCAGCTCCCCCACCGTCAGAGGGTCATCCATCGCCTCCGCACCTGCAGGGTCAAAATGGTTAGTGATACCTGACAGGAATTTATCGGCGGCTGTCGGATCGGTGTTCTTCGGGGAGTAGAGGTCGCTGTAGTAGTCTGTGACGACTCCCATCACTTCCTCCTTCCCTGTTCGCATGTTTCCATCCTTGTCTCGGAGTTCGTTCAGGGGCGTGTGGCCGGCGTGGAGTTTCCTGAAAAAGAACGAGTTACATTTCTCACCCTTCTCCAGGTTCTCCACCTTGGAACGGAAGATGATTCGCTTGGATTCCTCCTCAAAGTGCCTTTTCAGGCTCTTTTTGGTCTCCTCCAGCTCCTCCCTCACGTTCCAGCCGCACAGATGAAGGTCTTGCAGGGACCGCAACTGATGCTGCAGCTCTCTGAAGTCCCTTTTCTTCTCACACGCCTGTTGTTGTTGCTTGGCCTGAAAGAAACAGCGAAACTGGACTTTAACATACTCCCACCAGTCACTAGTTCGTGCAAACAAGCATTTGTCGTTCCGCCAGGCTATGTAGGTGTCTCTAAGCTCCGCAAGCACATCCTCGCGATTCAGCAGAGCGCAATTCAGTTTCCAGGATCCAGGGCCGGGGGGGAACCCGTCGCCAAGGACGCACTGGACCTGAACGGCCCTGTGATCGGAGAAGAAGCAAGGGATCATAGAGTACCCGCACCGCCTGACTGCCCGAGAGGTGAACACAAAGTCTATCCTAGAACGGAGTGAGCCATCGGGTCGGCTCCACGTATAATTAACGGAGCCTTTCCCCATGGATCCCACAACGTCCCGCAAGGACGCTTCGGCTACCATCTCGATAAGCAGCTTGGAAGTGACATCCAACTTGCTTGAAGTACCGGAGCTGCGTCCGTCCTCCTCGATCGGGCAGTTGAAGTCCCCGGCCATCACTACGGTCCTAGTGGTAGCGAGCTGCAGTCGCAGGGCCTGGAAGAGCTCCAGTCGCTCACCCTTGTCAGGGGAAGCGTACACGTTGATGAGCCTAACCGGCTCTCCCGCCCAGGAACCGTCTACGACAAGAAGTCTGCCGCAGACGAGCTCCTGGACGAAGTCAAGTGTAAAGGTGCTTCCCCTGAGGAGGATGGCCACCCCAGCCGACTTACAGTCGCCCCCACCGGACCAGTAGGATGGACCATGGGACCACAATCTGGCCAGATGGTTGTGAGACCTAGAGGGGGGCAGTGCACACTCCTGCAACATGAAGACGTCGGCAACCTGAGAGGAAAGAAAAGCTAGCACCGTCTGGCACCTAGACCTATCCCTAATGCTCCTGACATTAATGGAAAAAAGGTTAAAGTTTGCCATCATGGAGGAGAAAGAAACAGGTTAGCGGAAACGATACAGCTTAGTTACCACCCCGGTCGTCCGGCGGCTTCTCTTCGTCTTGCGTGCCGTCTATGGGTTGCTCCAAAAACAGCAGGCACTGTGCTTCCAGTTCCTGGAGGGCGTTGGTCTGGACGACTTGAAAGTCCTGCAGCTCTTCGCCCTCGATGATGGTCTCCAGCTCTTTCACGATGTGGTCCATTTCTTCTGCGTCGAGCAGGGGGTCTTCCTCCACCTCGATCATCTTCTTCTTGGAGTGGTCAGCGACGGGGCTGTCCCTCTCCTTCCTTTTTCTTGGCTGGACACCTGGGGAGACAAGAGGGGGAAAGTCCTCCGTGGTGTGGGCTGTAGCAGCTGGAGGGGGGTTAAGTGCTGCTACAGTGGTGGCCAGGGGGCGGGTTGGGCTGGAGGCGCGTGAAAGTGCCACTGAGGTAATGGGCGGGATTAGGATAGCCTCAGTGGTGGTGACGGGGAGGGAGGAGGCTGGGCGGGGAGGGTTGGTCACGGGAGCTTGGGCAGGGGCAGGTGTCCGCTTACCCTCCTTCTTGGATGGCTTCTCTCTGGGCTTCGCTGCTGCCGGAGCCGAGGCTGGCTTCCCACTGGCCGGAGCCTTGGCTACGACTGATGCCCAGCTGCGGTCCCTCTTTGGACAGTCCTTGTAGATGTGGGAGGACAGTCCGCACAGGTTGCACGCCATCTTCTTGGGGCAGTCCTTGGTCTCGTGTCCTGTCACCCGGCAGATTCGGCAGGGATTCTCCTCACAGTTCTTCATCTCGTGACCCTTCTTCCCACACTTCCTGCAGAACTGTGGCATGTCCGGGTAGTAGATGAGCCCGTGGGAGTTTCCGAGGGAAAATGACTGGGGCAGGTGCTGGAGGCCGTCTTCGGAGGTCGAGTCCTTGTTCAGTTTCACAATCACCGACCACTTCCCGGTCCAGAAGCCGAGTCCGTTCAGGATGTGGGTGGGCTCCCTCACCACTGTGCAGAACCGCTTCAGGAAGGTGGTGATGTCTTTGCCGGGGTGTGCGGGTTCCTCATAGACACCGTGATCCTTCTCTCCTCTCTCTGAACGGGGCAGTTCCCGACGAAGCGAGAGAATGGAGAGTCCGGTGCCGCCGATTTCACCGCTTCCCAGTATCTTCTGCAGATGTTGATCGACGCGAAGGTCACGTAGAAGATTCCGGTCACGAAGGCTTGTACGCTGAGGGTCTCTGGCTTCGAAAACCCCTGCTCCACCAGCATCTTCTTACAGAAGACCTCCTCGGTCATGTCTGGGACCCTCCCATCCACCTCCTTGAGCTTCAGGGCGACAGTCTGCCGCATCCAGGGCTCCAGGGAAGGAGCGGCCTGGCTGGGCTTTCCGCCTCCCTTCTGCTGGGCAGAAGTGGCGGGGTTAGGTCCAGAAGAACCAGGGGGGTTGGAGTCTTGGGGCTTCTTGGCTGGTCCCTCAGCCTTCTTGCTGGTCTTGGAAGGCTTGGAGGTTGAGGCCATGGCTTCTCCCTTCTTGTCTTCCTCTCCCTGGAGAATCTCCGCAAGGTGTCCCTTTTGCCACAGGTGGGAGTGGCTATGCAGATTTCCTCCTTGCTGGGCGGGGCTTCTTCCGGGGAAGAAATTCGCCGAGCTTCTTTTCCTCGTCGAGGTTTTCCCGGAGTCGGAGGTCCTCGTCGTCGGCGATTCGGCGTCGGGGTTCGTCTTCCGGGTTCCTCGTCGAGTCTTCGCAAAGATCTTCTCCTTGATCGCAGTCGGAGAAAATCTTCCAAAAAGGTCTTCTTAGGCTGTCGAGATCCAAGTAAGCACTGTCTAACGTCGTACACCAGGACTATTAAGCCACAGGCCAAGAGGAGGTCGGAGACCAGAACACTCTTGTTCCTAGGGGAATAGCCCTACACCCAATAGCAACAGTGAGCTGAAGCCGAATTTAATCGACGATGCCCAAAGGCCGAGTGTAGGGGGTACCCAAAGGACCTGAGCCGGCAAGTCAAGGCAGACAGAAAGAGCAGACTACACTTGATCTTAGCCAAAAGGCCGAGAAGTCTTGTGCCACCACAAGACTTGTAAGACCAGCCCTTTTTCCAAAATGACCTGAGAGCCAATGAGCCCTAAAAATTGCTTGCATTAACCAGATGGCTTGGAGGACCTGTGTGCCCGACAGCTTATTATCATTAGGGTGACCAAAATTGTGAACTTTTTTTTTTGGATGCCAGCTAACTCTTCTCTCACTGCCAAGGAGGGCTGCAGAAAAATTTACAGTTTTCTAAATTGTCCTAACATGATATTCAATAACCTTTCTACATTGTTGTCATGTAAGCTAATTTGCATAAAACCAGGCTTATGGGAAAGACATGCAAATTAGTGTTTTGAGCTGAAAAAACAGGCAGATTCTGCTAATTTGCATATCTTTCCCATAAGCCTGAGTTTATGAGTTTATGCAAATGAGCTTACATAACAACAATGTAAAAGGTTATTGAATATCATGTTAGGACAATTAGAAAACTGTAAATTTTTCTGCAGCCCTCCTTGGCAGTAGAGAAGAGTTAGCTGGCATCCAAAAAAAAAAAAAAAAAAAAAAAGAAAGTTTACAATTTTTGCCACCCTAATGATAATAATCTGGGCACGCAGGTCCCCCAAGCCATCTGCGCAATTCAAGCAATTTTGCAGGCTCACTGGTTCTCAGGTTGTTTTGAAAAGATAGCTAGTCTTGCAGTTCATGCAAAAGCTCCTTGTAAGGTATGCTGA
>ONZH01025151.1:0-23348 GCA_900303285.1 Rhinella marina | reverse complement strand
GGAGGGGGATGAGGATGAGAGGAAGAGGAGGAGAATGTCGGCGAGACAGAAGAGGGTACCAGTGCTCAGTCCTTATTAACTGTTGAGCGTGTATGGGCTGAAGAGGAGGACTTGGAGGAGGAGGAGGAAATGGAGAGTCAGGCCAGTGAGGAGAGGGAATTCTTGCGTGTTGGGACTCTGGCGCACATGGCAGACTTCAAGTTAGGCTGCCTATCCCGTGACCCTCGCGTTAGAAGAATTTTTTCAAACACTGATTATTGGGTGTTCACTCTCCTGGACCTATGGTACAAGCAGAACCTTTCCACTCTCATTCCTGTAGAGGAAAGGATTATGAGAGTGAATCAATATCAACAGGCCCTGGTGCACAAGCTGAAACAATCCTTCCCATCTGACACCGTTAGCGGCAGAGGGAGCGTGCTTCTGTGGGCCAAGTAGCGGGGGAGAGTAGGCGAGCAGGCAGCTTGTCCAGCACTGGCAGGGGAACGCTCTCCAAGGCCTTTGCCAGTTTTATGTCACCCCAGCAAGACACTGTCACCTGTCCCCAGTCTCGGCAGAGTAGGGGTGAGCTTTACAGAAAGATGGTGAGGGAGTACCTAGCTGACCATACCAACGTCCGTAGCGATCACTCTGCTCCATACAACTACTGGGTTTCAAAGCTGGACACGTGGCCTGAACTGGCGCTGTACACCTTGGAGGTGCTGGTCTGCCCTGCCACTAGCGTGTTGTCAGAGCGGGTATTCAGTGCAGCTGGTGGCGTCATCACCTGACAGGCTGACGCTTATTAAAATGAACAAAGCCTGGATTTCACTGAAATTCAAATCTCCCCCGGGGGAAAGCAGCTAAAGATTAACATTACTTATGTATCCGATTCCTCTTCTCTACTCCTCCTACTCCTCCTCCTCCTTGTCGTCTTTGCCTAACGCTGACCCAAAACACAATTTTTTAGAGGGCCAACTGGCACTCTTTTCTACAATTTTTCTGGAGGGCCGCCTACAGGCCCTCTCTCTAAACAATTTTTCCAGAGGGCCACCTACAGGCCCTCTCTCCAAACAATTTTTCCCCAGTGTCAACTTTAGACACTGTAAAACAATGTTTCAGGAGCGTCAAACAGACAGTCCAAAACAATTTTTCAGGAGGCGCAAGTACCAACATTTAAAAAAATTTTTTTTTGCTGACGGTCGACTTTATGTACTCCGAAAAGAAAAAAATTTTTGGAGGCTCAACAAAAGCCATTTCACTGCATTCTCAGTTGGACAAAGTCATTGGTGGTGTAACCGCCATGCTGTGTCAGGCTAAATTTTTGGGTGGCTCACCTGCTACCTCATCTAACTTGGTCACTTGTTGGTGTCACCGCCATGCTGTGTCAGGCTTATGCCTGCATCGTGTGGCTGGGGATAGGAGAGCAGTGCCAACATGCGCATGGGTGATGGACCTTCGTTGCACCTAGTTGGGTGCTTCCCTAACATGTGATGGGCATGTGCCTCGCCTTTCTTGGTCTGGGTGAGAACAATTGCCATGAGGGTAACCACCAGGCTGTTGCAGGAGAATTTGGGGTAATGGTGGGATTAGGCAGCCTCAGAGGCATCCATGCATGCTGCACCTGCTGTTTCCTGTCTATATCCGCGGTGTTTCCATCATTTTCTGATGTTTCCAGGTTTTTACCCAGCCTTCCCTAGGCAGAGCCTTGGTCCCCTGCAAAATATGCTTGAGTCTCCCATTGACTTCAATGGGGTTCGTTACACGAAACGAGCACCCGAGCATCCGGAAAAGTTTGTCTCGAATAACGAGCACCCGAGCATTTTAGTGCTCGCTCATCTCTAGTTTTGACATCACGGCATTAACTATTGCTAAAAATGACATAGTGTCCTTAGTCTGCGCCTCAAATTGAATACTGCAATACCAAACTTGTTTTTTTTTGTTTTACTACTTTAAAAAAATTGAAACCTTTTAAAATAATCAATTTTTTTGCATCATCATTTTCTGACAGCTATAACTTATTGAAATCTTTTGTAGTAAAAAAAGCAATAAGAAAAATATAAATTCTTTTCATAATTTTCACAGTTTATATATATATATATATATATATATATATATATATATATATATGAAGATGAGCGAGCACTAAAATGCTCGGGTGCTCGTTATTCAAGTCGTATTTTTCCCGATGCTCGGGTGCTCGTTTCGAATAACAAACCCCATTGAAGTCAATGGGAGACTCGAGCATTTTTTGCAGGGGACCAAAGCTCTGCACAGGGAAGGTTGCGTGAAAACCTGGAAACCTCAGAAAATGATGGAAACACCACGGAAATGGACAGGAAACAACAGGGGCAGCATGCATGGATACCTCTGAGGCTGTCTAATCGTACCATTACGCCAAATTCTGGGCAACAGCCTGGTGGTGACCCTCAAGACAATTGTGCTGACCCAGACCAAGATGGGCAAGGCACATGCCTATCACGTTAGTAAAGCACCCAACTAGGTGCAACGAAGGTCCATCACCGCCTGCGGGTGACACCACTGCCCATGCTGGCACTGCTGTCCTATCCCCCGCCCCACGACGCAGGCATAAGCCTGAGACAGCATGGTGGTGACACCAACAAGTGACCAAGTTAGATGAGGTAGCAGGTGAGCCACCCAAAAATTTACCCTGACACAGCATGTCGGTGACACTACCAGTGCCTTGGTCAGACTGAGATTGCAGTCAAATGGCTGTAGGTGAGCCTCCCAAAAATTGGTTTTGGAGTGTCTGAAGTTGACCCTCCAGAAAAATTGTTTTTGAGTGTCTGTAGTTGACGCTCCTAAAAAATTGATTGGAGAGAGGGCCTGTAGGTGGCCCTCCGTAAACATTGTTTGTAAAGAGCGCCAGTTGGCCCTCAGAAAAATTGCCTGTTGGCTCAGCATTTGTGTACGAAGAGAAGGAGGAGGAGGAGAGGAGAGGATACATAAAGAATCTTCATGTTTAGCTGCTTTCCCCCGGTGGCGATTTGAATTCCGGTGAAATCCAGGCTTTATTCATTTTAATAAGCGTCAGCCTGTCAGCGCTGTCAGTTGACAGGAGTGTACGCTTATCAGTGATGATGCCACCAGCTGCACTGAAGACCCGCTCTGACAGCACGCTAGCGGCAGGGCAGGCCAGCACCTCCAAGGCGTACAGCGCCAGTTCAGGCCACGTGTCCAGCTTTGCAACCCAGTAGTTGTATGGAGCAGAGTGATCACACAGGACGTTGGTATGGTCAGCTAGGTACTCCCTCACCATCTTTCTGAACAGCTCCCCCCTACTCTGCCTAGACTGGGGACGAGTGACAGTCTTGCTGGGGTGACATAAAACTGGCAAAGGTCTTGGAGAGTGTTCCCCTGCCAGTGCTTGACAAGCTGCCTGCTCGCCTCCTCTCCCCCGCTACTTGGCCCACAGAACTACGTACTCTGCCGCTAGTGGTGTCAGATGGGAAGGATAGTTTCAGCTTGTGCACCAGGGCCTGTTGATATTGATTCACTCTCATACTCCTTTCCTCTACAGGAATGAGAGTGGAAAAGTTCTGCTTGTACCGGGGGTCCAGGAGGGTGAACACCCAATAATCGGTGTTGGCAAAAATGCTTCTAACGCGAGGGTCACGGGAAAGGCAGCATAACATGAAGTCAGCCATGTGCGCCAGAGTCCCAACATGCAAGAATTCCTTCTCCTCAATAGGCTGACTCTCCATTTCCTCCTCCTCCAACTCCTCTTCTTCAGCCCATACGCGCTCAACAGATAAGAAGGAAAGAGCATTGGTACCCTCTTCAGTCTCGCCAACATTCTCCTCCTCTTCGTCCTCCTCCCCCTCCTCCAATACGTGCTGAGAAACAGACCTGAGGGTGGTCTGGCTATCAAGCAACGTATCTTCTTCCCGCATCTCTTGTGACAAGCGCAAAGCCTCTGACTTCATGCTGAGCAGTGAGTTTTTTAGCAGACAAAGCAGCGGGATGGCGATGCTGATAATGGCGGCATCGCCGCTGACCATCTGTGTTGACTCCTCAAAGTTGCTTAACACTTGACAGATATCAGACATCCACGTCCACTCCTCATTGTAGACTTGAGGAAGCTGACTAACCTGACTAACAGTTCTCGTGGAAGTTGTCATCTGGCAGTCTACAATCGCTCTGCGGTGCTGGTAAACCCTGGCTAACATGTGTAATGTGGAATTCCATCGTGTGGGCACATCGCACAACAGTCGGTTAGCTGGCAGTTGTAAGCGCCGTTGCACTGCCCTGAGAGTGGCAGCATCTGTGGTTGACTTGCGGAAATGCGCACAGATGCGTCGCACCTTGGTGAGCAAATCAGACAAATTGGGGTAGGTCTTGAGGAACCGCTGAACCACAAGATTGAACACGTGGGCCAGGCATGGCACATGTGTGAGTCTGCCGAGTTGCAGAGCTGCCACCAGGTTACGCCCGTTGTCACACACAACCATGCCTGGTTTGAGTTTCAGCGGCACCAGCCAAAAATCGGTCTGCGTCGTGATGCCCTGTAACAGCTCTTGAGCGGTGTGCCTCTTGTCACCTAAGCTCAGCAGTTTCAGCACCGCCTATTGGCGCTTACCCATGGCAGTGCTGCTGTGCCTAGAGCTACCGACTGAAGGCGCCGTGCTCACGGATGGTAATTGAGAGTAGGAGGAGGAGGGGCTGGAGGAAGAGGCATAATAAGTCTGAGAAACCGTGACCGAGGTAGGCCCCGCAATCCTCAGTGTGGGCAGCACATAAGCGGCCCCAGGGTCAGACTTGGTCCCAGCCTCCAAGAAGTTAACCCAATGTGCAGTCAGGGAGATATAGTGTCCCTGCCCGCCAGCACTCTGTGAAACAGTTGCTGATTTACCTGCTTTGGCCCTGCTTCTCCCTCTGGCCACCCCACTGCTTCTTCCAACCTGTTCTGGTGCTGCACTTGTCTCCCCCTCAGAAGCACTGTCTTGACTAGGCTTACCAACCCAGCTCGGGTCAGTCACCTCATCATCCACCAGCTCTTCCTCCAATTCCTCACTCTGCTCCCCCCTCGGACTTTCTGCCCTGACAACAACGTCACTGTCTGACAACCGTGTCTAATCATCATCATCATCCGACACCTCTTTACACACTACTTGCACTAAGTCCACACTCTCATCACCCACAGACTGCAAAAGTTCTAAATTTTGGTCATCGGGACAGAGCAACTGCTCAGGTTACTGCTGAGCAGTGGTTTGTGACTCTGGGAAGGGTTCTGAAAAGAGTTCCTGGGAGTATGCCGGATCGGATTCCATATTTTCCATGGGGGGGGCAGGCTGGGGGGAAGGAGGTTGAGCTGGAGGAGCCAAAGGTCTACTCCCTTTACAAGCATGGGTGGACTGCATGGAAGACTGGGTGGTGGATAAATTACTGGACACATTATCCGCTATTCACTTCATCACCTGTTCGCACTGTTGTGGTTTCAATAGTGCTCTACCACGTATCCCTGTAAGTTGCGAGATGAAGCTAGGGAGCGAACCTCTGCGGCGTTCCACTGCTCTCTCATCAGCAGGTACTGTGTCACTCTTCCCAGGACCACAGCCTCTGCCCCCTACACTACTTGAACGCCCACGCCCATGTCCTCGACCCTTAGCCCTGGGGTTCAACATTTTGTGTATTTACTAAACTGTAGAATTACTATCTGTAATTATTATTATCATTTACAACACAACATTTACACAGTTTACAACCACTTACAGTATGAGGTAGTGTCATACTCTGGAAAAATTGATATAATGTTTACTCAGTTACTTGAATTTTAACATCAATTAGCATGGAGTAGGTGTTCTCTATCCTAGAAGGTTTATAGTAAAATTACTCAAGTTAGAAAATCTAAGATAAACTGGTAATTTATTAGGCGATACCTATCACAGCTCTACCTATCACAGCTCAGGAGGCAGTTAAAAGTTGAAACTGAGCATGTGCGGCCTGCTCAGTGAGCAGGTCAAAGAAATAAGAAATTAAGTGGTCCTATACAGATACAAGTTATTGAATAACTTGGCAGCTATACAAAATTTTTAATTACATGCAATTACAAAAGTATTCAGATCCAGGTGCTGGTTTGAAAACTGTAGAATATTTTTTGTGGGACAACCCCTTTAATGTGAAAGTAGCCTCACTCAGAATGAGTTGAATCTGATGGCCGATTTGACAGAATCGGACCCAAAACAAATTTTTGGAAATTCACTCATCTCTAGTATTTTACAGAGGGTATACACTCTGCATAAATATGATGTTGTGCTGTACTGTCTATAACTTTTGTTTATTCTTGGTATAAGTATATATTACATATCAGTACACTGCAGGATATACTATATACCTGTACACGCTGCATCTATTATACCTCGTACCTCACATATCAGTACACTGCTGTATATACTATATATCTGTACACACTGCATTTATTATACCTCGTACCTCACATGTCAGTACACTGCAGGATATACTATATATCTTAACACACTGCATCTGTTATACCTTGTACCTCACATACTGTATTAGTACACTGCTGGGTATACTACATACCTGTGTCCACTACATTTATTAGTGGTTGTAACTTTCTGCAGTACTATATATGTAAAAATAGGGAATGGGGCAAATAAAGAGAAAGGAAGAGGACCTCCTCTTACCACTCCATTCTAGTCTCATCATGCAATTCTTCTCCAGGCTGTTTGGGGTTGAAGGACCTGTGATGACGCACTGTGCAGTTCCTTTACTAGATGTACAGAACCTATGATGATGATGTCATCACAGGCAGTGGCAGGTGCCCCTATGTAACCTGGGAACTACACTATCCTCTGCGAAGTTCCTTTACTATATATACAGGACCTATGATGACATCATCATCGCTTTCTCCACAGATTATTGGGATACTATACTTGAGAGTAATACTGTAAGTGTAATTGGGGGCAGAGCCTTTGGCTCAGTGTGGGCACCTTTTCCCCATGGGCCCCATAGCAGCTGTGTGGTCTGTCACTGTTGAAGGTATGCCATTGGCAGAGAGAACTGATTCAGCTGATGAGGTACTGTCTTAGCTATAATCCTAAATTCTGGCTCTATCTACCGTAAGAGTCACTACAAATACTATATAATTTGAAATGTATTAACGTCTAAATACTTACTATTTTATTTGCAAATTCTAAATGTTATGTTCAGTTGCAATGTTAATTTTAGCTTGCTTACTAAAGAACACCTACCAGTAAAACAGATTTTAAAAGGCCCACTGTAGATTTGATATTTATAGCCACACCATGGACAAAAAGCATTAATGAATATAGTAATGGTTAGCTTTTACATCAAAGCTTTAGAATCAGCATATGCAGTCTGCTTACATGACCTCATACAGATATAGTACAATGCCTAATAAAAATAGACTATTGTCTGTATTCCCCAGTGTGTTTCTTATAAATATCCCTATCCGTATTCCTATAGCACTATTTCTAATGACTGTCTCCTTATTTTCTACACAAGTAATAAATTCATTTTTTGCAGTAGTAACTTCAATATAAATGATGCGATAAATATCAAAACTAAACAAAAACAAAAACAAAAAAAACACCTTTGTCTACAACCAAAAACCAATGTCTTAACATTTTGTGTCAACAAAGTCCTCTTCAAGTAACTCCTTAAAGGCTATGCACACCTTTGGGTCAATTATTTTTTCTATACAGAGCTGAGATGCTCCAGTATCACCTTTTGGATTTTCTCACTAAGAATAGTAGCCCACATGTATCAATGTATTTGCACGTTTATCTGGCTCATTTTAGTCCAAAATAATGTCTAATCTGCTTTGAGACACATTTTTATGCATTTGCACCAGAAATTACAGCAATTTGTGCCATGCTTGTCAGTTTGTAAAACTGGAATGGAAAGTTAGACACATTTATGAATTGCAACTTTTTAAAACGTTGCTATGTCTAGACATGAGACAAATTTATCAATATTGTGTAGCAGTTTGCTAAATATATTATAATTGCAATCTTGCTACCAGCAAAAATGGCACACATGCATATTTTCCCCTATATATTCCTAGTTGGACAGCAAAAAATATTTTTAGATTTTAATACTTATATTTTATTTGGAACAGATAGTGATTAGAAATTTTAATATGTATGTGTTTAATTTTTTTTTTACAAAAATTTTAATTTTTGCACTATAATTTTTTGGCCATTCAGAGGTTAAACATAATTTAAAAAAAAACCTCACCTCATCCACTTGATCGTGCAGCCGGTATCCTCTTCTTTCTTCTTTCTGCAGGACCTGCCAAAGGACTTGCAATGACGCCACTGCGCTCACCACGTGGTAATCGCGGTGACATCATTGCAGGTCATGCTGAATAAACGTAGAAAGTCCATCTATCTTCATTCAGCAGGACCTGCGATGATGTCACCGCACTCACCATGTGGTAAGCACGGTAACGTCATCACAGGTCCTGCTGAATGAAGATAGAAGGTCATTCATAGATACCATATCTCTAGCTTGTGCCAAACCAGAGATATGTGCAGCTAAAGCAACCCCCCTCCCTGTCAGTGTGGAGCAGAATGAGGGAGCAGCTGCAGAGCTGACTGGTGACTATTAAGAGGCTAAAACAAATGATTACTGATTTCATGTAATGCAGGGCTTGTCTCTGGTTTGCTTTATGTGAAGGTATACACACTGCTCTAGGGTAGTGGGAGAGGTTATCTGCATTCTGATTGGTCCTGCTAGTTCATGTGAGAAGAGCAAGGTCTTATGGGAAGTGAGGGAAATACAGGATAGCCTCAAGGACAGGGCAAAGATCACCACAGGAAGTGCAGCAGAGCCCATCTTAGGAAGATGCTGAAATAGAGGCACAGAGAAATAGGGTTGCTAAGGGCTGAATACAAATACAAAGATATATGGATATATAGTTGCACAACATGTAATAAGCAATAGGAATAAAAGTAAATCTGGATATATGTGGCGCTATGCCGACTAAAGATAAAAAAGGAAGTCCTTAGTTACACATATTTGCAAATGCGTGATTATGCCCACTCACCAAACTTCACGGTAACTTCCTGTGGAGTGGGTCCCTACACTCATCTATGCCTCTGTTCAGACTAAATCCAAGTCTCCATTATTCAGGGCGTGTGAAACCAGCTAAATAGGAATCCTATCAGGAAGTCCTGGGTGAATGGGCGTCGCTAGGTCCAAAAGGGTTTGCGGGGCCCATTATATATAACAATAGAAAATTCGGACCAGCAATAAATATATATATATTTTCATAAGTGCATATCCATAAAGCAAAATTATAGAAATACAAAGATATATGGATATATAGTTGCACAACATGTAATAAGCAATAGGAATAAAAGTAAATCTGGATATATGTGGCGCTATGCCGACTAAAGATAAAAAAGGAAGTCCTTAGTTACACATATTTGCAAATGCGTGATTATGCCCACTCACCAAACTTCACGGTAACTTCCTGTGGAGTGGGTCCCTACACTCATCTATGCCTCTGTTCAGACTAAATCCAAGTCTCCATTATTCAGGGCGTGTGAAACCAGCTAAATAGGAATCCTATCAGGAAGTCCTGGGTGAATGGGCGTCGCTAGGTCCAAAATACAAATATCTTTGTATTTCTATAATTTTGCTTTATGGATATGCACTTATGAAAATATATATATATTTATCGCTGGTCCGAATTTTCTATTGTTATATATAATGGGCCCCGCAAACCCTTTTGGACCTAGCGACGCCCATTCACCCAGGACTTCCTGATAGGATTCCTATTTAGCTGGTTTCACACGCCCTGAATAATGGAGACTTGGATTTAGTCTGAACAGAGGCATAGATGAGTGTAGGGACCCACTCCACAGGAAGTTACCGTGAAGTTTGGTGAGTGGGCATTATCACGCATTTGCAAATATGTGTAACTAAGGACTTCCTTTTTTATCTTTAGTCGGCATAGCGCCACATATATCCAGATTTACTTTTATTCCTATTGCTTATTACATGTTGTGCAACTATATATCCATATATCTTTGTATTTCTATAATTTTGCTTTATGGATATGCACTTATGAAAATATATATATATTTAAGGGCTGAATACAGACATCAGAAAGGTAAAATTAACTGAAAAATACAGCTTCATGAATATCTGCCCTTCAGCATCACATATGTTAGGAATTTCATTTTTGGTAGTGAAATGGCAGTTACACTTTAATATATGTCAGTACAAAAATAACCCCTTTCAATGTGTGCCAGTACAAAAATACCCCCTTATAATGTTTGCCAGTACAAAAATACCCTATTATAATGTGTGCCAGCACAAATAATACCTCTTTACAATGTGCACCAGTACAGAAAATACCCCTATAACAATATATGCCAGTACAAAACATATCCCTATCAGACGTCAAATTAGAACCCCAAATCAGATCAGACCCCCATATCAGATCCTCAAATCAGACCCCCATATATGATCCTCAGATCAGACCTCCATATTGAATTCACAGATGAAACCCCCATATCAGATCCTCAGATGAGACCCCCATATCAGATTCTATCCTGTCCTGTGGATAGGTGATAACTCCAAATGACCAGAATACTCCTTTAAAGGGGTATTTCAGGATTTAAATGTTGATGGCCTACCCGGAGGTCATTCACTTCCATGGGAGCAGTGATGAAATTTCAAGCTTGGTTCAGACACAATGAATGATTCTATACAGTTCCCCTATTGACTTTTAGTGCTTGGGTGTTGGGTATAGTACCCCCGATTATCAGATATTGATGAGCCATTCTGAGGATAGGCCATCAATAGTAAAATCCTGGAATAACCTCTTAAGTAATACACTGTGATTTTTTATGAAATCAATGATATGAGAGAGAGGTTCCATACATTTATATAAACGTTTGTATGTATAGATACTGCATATGGATATATGGAGGTAGTTTTTAATGTATGATTAAAAAGCATATGATTATCTTATGTCAGGCTTGTATGATGCACAGGCTATTTGTCCTGCAGCTTTCCAAAAGGATAAAAAGCACAAAATTATTACAAGAAAGACAATTCAGTTGTGTGTACATGTATAGTACATGTTTACAAGGTTATGACAGTTTTGTCAGTGATAATGTTATTTGTCAGTGTAATCATTATCTAATCATCATTGGCCCCTTGTTTGCCTTTTATTTGTATTTTTTTTTCTTATGATACAAATGCAACCTACATATAAAATAAACCCTGTGATTATAGACATATCATCATTAACTGCTGTATTGTAACAGTTAAGAAACATTGCTAAATGGATAAAAATTGGCTTCCTTTTTCATGATGAATTATTTATGCTTAAATGGCTGTGTTCTGAATCTTACAGTTCAGTGGCTGACTTATATAATACCAGTCAGAGTAAGATCATTCTCAGTTAAACCTGACAGTGAATGTCTGATGTTCGAAAATAAAGAAGTATTAGGGATTTCTTTCTCATATGCATTTTTTAATTAACATTATAAGGTGTTTTTTATTCTTGTTAGAAAAGTGGTTTGTAAAACCAGTGACAACAGAAATGAGTTCAAAATAAATATTAACTGGATATTCATGCATAATTCATCCTGAGAGTCTACATTACTTCAAACTAAATCACTCCTGTCATAATTCATGTACAGGCTCCAACTAAAATATATGCAAATAACAGCTTCTGCTTTGAAGTTTCTTACATGTTTTGCAGTAAATCAATGGTCTATCTATGGCCATAAAATGTGCAGTTTCACATTAAAATATCTACAGTATCTTGTGGCTTCTTAGCTATTCTTTCATCATTTCAGAGAGTTAACGCTTGCATTGACTTTTTGGGTCAGGTCAATAAATATTTGGACATTGGTCAAATTATCATTTTTACCTGTCTACATAGAATATTGGAGTTGAACATAAATGGATTCTCTGGGATTGTTATACTGATGGCCTATCCTTAAGGAAATGTATCACAAAAATGTTTATGTAGAGTGTGAGTGTAGATTTTTTTAATTTTATTTCCTGAAAATCATTGTGGGATTATTCCATCTTGTCTGAGCTGTTCTTAGCAGCATTTACAAAGCATTTAAAAAATTTCTTTATGGCAGCCCCTTGGGCCATAGACACAGTGGTCAGAAGGGGACCTCATTGACTTCTATGGAAGGGTTTTCTAGGCATGTTCTGTGACCTGTGCAGAGGTCATTGTTCATGGAAGGAATAGATAAGCTCTGACAATCACCTATTGTGAATGGTCTTAGGCTACTTTCACACTAGCGGCAGGCCTGATCCGGCAGTTGAAGGGTGCTGCCGGATCAGGCCTGCCGCAGTGACATGTGTGGAGCCGGAACCGCGCTTCGGCCCCACACATGTCACACAGTACATACATACACATAAACATAAACATACACACACATATACACAGACAAATACACATACATACTTACATGCTCCCGGCAGGTCTTCAGAGCGTCGGAGGGACAGGACGGCTCGCACAGGTGACGATTCCCCACAGTGCCCTCTGCTACCTGTGCACGCCGTCCTGTCCCTCCGACGCTCTGAAGACCTGCCGGGGTGCATGTAAGTATGTATGTGTATTTGTATGTGTATATGTCTTTGTATGTTTATGTTTATGTGTATGTCTATGTCTGTATGTGTGTGTGTGTAGCCGGATCCGTCATGAACTCCATTGAAAGTCAATGGAGGGCGGATCCAGTTACCATTGTGGTCACACCAGATGGATCCACCCCCATTGACTTGCATTGGGGGTCATTCCGGATCCATCTTGGTGCGGATGCTGCGGTTTGTTCTCCGGTCTGAAGACGGAACGGAATGCTTTCAGGAGCATTCCGTTGTCTTCAGTTCAGTTTTGTCCCCATTGACAATGAATGGGGACAAAACTGAAGCGTTTTATTCCGGTATTGAGCCCCTATGACGGAACTCAATACCGGAATTTTAAAACGCTAGTGTGAAAGTAGCCTTATCTGTTCACAGAGATGATATAATTACAGGCAGGATTATACTCAATTAACTGCAGTAAAGTGATCTGTATAAACCAAGAAGTGGCGCCAATTAGTCATAGTGACCAGTGTCAAAACTGAAGGATTTTTGGTTTTAGTTTAAATACTAAACTGACATGGAAATCATCAAAAATTATTTAACAATATGTTAAACATAAAAAAGTGAGTTAAACAGCAGGTCACTTTCTGATGACATATTCCCTAATCTGATAGTAGGTTGACAACTTGTGTTTTACACTAGAGAAAGCTTTTTTTGGAATCTGCATATTTGAATGCACATACGACATTAGACCCAAATCTGCTAGTGGCACCAATACGCCATTATTTCCAAAGTAAATTGTCAGTAGCAGTGCATTCAGTGTGTTTATAGAAAGGAAGAGATATTTTTTCTGCCTCTCTGTCTTTAAGTTTCACTAAACAGACTTGCAATACATTCCAAACCATTCCTAGTGTGACTGTGTACATTAGGCAACAAATGTCAAGAATATGAAAGGGTTCCAAACAAAACACCCAGGGCCAGGGCTTGTTCTCCCACAGCCAGAATCTGGGTAGTAGCAGCACCAGCTATCTGACCAGAAGTAGTAGTAGTAGGCTACAGTTCTCTCTTGCTTCGGAAAGGGGCAACATTAGAGGATGAGAGAGAAAGAGGATGCGATTGTGGATTGGATAGCTCACTCCTCCTCTGTACAGCAGGATGGTGTTTAGGTGACTACTGAGTCTGACACCGTGCCTTGGAGACAGGGGATTCAGCATTTATGTTCATCCTCAGCCCCAGAAAAGCATTTCAGTGATGTCCTCTTTATCTTCACTGCTCTTTTCTAGTGCAGCATCTTGTTTTATCCTAAGAGGCAGCAAAATCCCACAATGCCCTACAGCAGTCAAGAGAGTCTCCCTGTTGACGACTTGTGTGTCAGTCAGTTTTTGGACTGCCCTGAGGAGGAGGTTCAGGAGGTGGAACCTATACATAGTTGTGTTGGTGGTGATAACAGTGGCAGTCAGGTATTGGCAGTGGGGCAGTGACAGTGGCAGACAGGAAAAAATGCAGAGCAGAGAATCAGGAGGGGGGCCAAGGCTATCCTGATATATCACAGTCTGATAAAATTGACTGGGAGGATGATGACTCTGATGACGATTGTGTTGTGTGTGGACAGGACCTGGGAGCTGGATCAGGGTGCTGAGGAGGAGGAGATTACATCAGAATAGGAGGGTGATGGCAGCATCAGCAGCAATAAAGAGCATACAGCCAGAACTTCCCAAAGAACTGCCAGGGCCATATATGCTTTTGGAACTGGTGATGCCATGGCCCAAAACATGCCAGCCAAGCTCAGCTGCCCCTAGCTTTGCACGAGTATCTCCTGTCTGGCAGTTTTTCTAAATGCTGCCGGAAGACAGAAACATTGCCCTGTGCAAGCTCCGCAAGACTAAAATAAGCCATGGGAAGCCAAATACAAAGGCTCTTCAGTTCTATTGTACCACATGAAGTGGTATCACCCCATCCCGTGGGCAAACAGAGGTGGCCGTCAGCTATCTATTCACATCAGCATCATCAAATTCTGCCTCTCCCGCTCAGACTCCTCCTCCTCCGCTCCATCGTCAGCTATCTATAACGGAATGCGTGACCAGGAAAAAACTTTACATGCCCAACAATCCGCTGTGTGCAAGCTTAATTCCAAGTTGCTGGTGGTGCAGTCACTGCCATAATATTTACTAGAGTCTGCTGCCTTTAGGAAGCTGATGGCGTGCACTCAGCATCGCTGAAAGATATATAGCCAGCATTATTTCTCCCAAAAAGCCATCCCTGCTTTGAACTCTCACATGGTGGAAAACATAGGCCGCTCCTTAAAATTGTTTCTGTGCGCAAAGGTGCATGCCACGATGGACACCTGAAGCAGCTGTTATGTTAACAAGGACAGTACATGTCTTTCACGCTCTCCTGGATCCATTGTTTTTTTCAGCAGTGACGAGGTAGCACCCCAGCAACAGGACCAGGTCCTTTTGACTCCCCCACAATTGTGTCACCCTGGTTCCCACACCAGGCACTTAAGTTACAGCCTCATCCAGCTCCTCCTCCACGGAGACGTTTATTTCCCCAACAGCAGGGCACACCAAAGCTTGCACTCTCCCTATTTGCTATCACATCTGTCAAGTGTTGCCATGGCGTCTTGAAGCTAATCAGCCTGGGTGAGAGTAGCCACACAGGTGAACAGTTGCCAAAGTACATCAAGCAGCAAACATCCCGCTGGATGTCATCCCACAAACTCCAACTGCACAAGGTAGTCAGCAACAATGGCCACAATATCATAGTTGCTCTGATCTTGGGGGAAGTAACACATGCTTCCTGCATAGTGCACAACATTAACCTAGTCATGCAATGCTTTGCAATGATGGCAGAAGAAGAACAGCTACCACATCTTGCTGTCCACCCTGTAACTGTTTGGAACCTACAAGGAGAAACTCCCATGGAGGAGGTGGATGATGAGGAGCTGCCACTGGAGGAGGAGGAGTCAGAGGGGGAAGAGCAGAAGGATGATGATAACAGTGACACTGACCAACACACAATCATCCCAGTGGGGGCAGAGCCATAAAGAACTGGCTCCTCTGGCATGCTAGCCAGAATGGTGAGCTGTATGCTGGCTTGCTTATGCAGTAATAGGCGTATCATTGATAAAAGCAGTCTGATGATTACTGGATAGCCATGCTTTAAGACCCTCACTATCAAAGCAAAATGGGGGAATGGTTTCCTCACGCAGAAAGGGCAGAAAAATCATGTTATTAACAGGAAAAACTGCTTGCTGCTACTTTTGGAGAGCAAACACCTGTCACCAACATGTCTGAAAGGGAAGCCCCTCACCACCACCCCCCCATAGAGTCACCCCCCTGTAACTTAACCAGTTAAGATTCCTCTGTGTGCTTATGTACACTAATAGAAAATAAATATGAGCGTTCAGAAGAACAAATTATTAATAGCTTGAGCATTTCTAAGGGAGAGAGGGGTGTGCATGGGTCTCTTAAGTACTTGTGGCAAAAATTGAGCATTTGTATGCTAAGCATAGTGAGGAAGATCAATAGTGACCACTCAGGGTGATAGCCTTGAAAACACTTTTTTTCCCAGATAGTTTATGTATGAAGACAAACAGAAGATAGATAATATTATAGTGCATGAAAACAACAAAATAAATATTCAACTGTCCAAGAAATGTTCAAGTGTTTTGCCTACACTGTGTTGACATCAACATGACAAATTCTTCAGATACATCTTATACTCTCTTGTTTGGTACTTTGTGATGAAAGATTCATACTGTATTGGATAAAAATATATAGACACTTTGCAAGAACAGTTTAACAAAGAAACATAAGTGATGACTGGCGAACACCGGACCTTAACACCACTGAACAATTGTGAAGACACTTGACTTAAAAAGCAATGCATTCAATAACATCACAAGTAGAGATGAGCGAGCATACTCGTCCGAGCTTGGTGCTCGTTCGAGTATTAGGGTACTCGTAAGTGCTCGCTGCTCGGACGAGTATCTCGCCATGCTCGAGGAAATGGCAACTTCCGCATCGTGCTTTTTTGGCGCTTATAAACTCAGCCAATCACAAGCCAGGAGACTCGGCGGTACACCCAGCATCATGTGGGGGCCCTTACATGTCGATAGCAGGGGTTGGCTGGCCTGATCAGGTGACCCTGGAATATACTACTGACTGGCCATGGTGCTCGGCTCAGATGCTGTCTGGATGTCGTTAGGGATAGAGCTGCTGCGTTTCAGGGAGAGTGTTAGGGCCTGCATTTAGTTCTCTGTTAGGCAGGAATCACCCACAAAGAACCCAACAGCCCTTCTAAGGGCTACAAGACATTTTTTTTTTGTCTCCTGGCTTGGCTGGCTGGCTGGCACTAGTAGTGCAGCTATCGCCATAAATAACCCCCTTTTTTTTATGTTATATCTCAGTGATACAAATCCATTGCACACAGCAGTGTGGAACCATTCTGTGTGTCACAGTTCAGTACACTCACTATTTTCTGTCCAGGTGACACTTTCTGTACGTCACTTAATACAACCAAGTCTTTTGCTGCCTGTCACGTGTATAGCTTGATCCCAAAAATCTCTGTGCGACATTTGTCTGGGTCACAGTCTAAATAGCCACCGTCAGTAGGGTGTCAGTTAGCTTTACGATAGTTTCTGCACGTCACGTTCCAAAAAAAAACAAAAATCCAAAACAAAATATATAAAAAAAAATTAGTTTTTTTGTTGTTTTAGCTCAGTGATACAAATCCATTTCACACAGCTGCGTAGAACCATTCTGTGTGTCACAGTTCAGCACACTCACTCCAATCCGTATTTTCTGTCCAGGTGACACTTTCTGTACATCACTGAATACAACCAAGTCTTTTGCTGCCTGTCACGTATATAGCTTGATCCCAAAAATCTCTGTGCGACATTTGTCTGGGTCCCAGTCTAAATAGCCACCATTAACAGGGTGTGAGTTAGGTCTACGATAGTTCCTGCACGTCACGTTCCCAAAAAAACAAAACTACAAAAAAAATATAGAAAACTAAATATATAAAAAAAATTAGTTGTATTTGTTGTTTTAGCTCAGTGATACAAATCCATTTCACACAGCTGCGTGTAACCTTTCTGTGTGTCACAGTTCAGCACACTCACTCCAATCCGTATTTTCTGTCCAGGTGACACTTTCTGTACGTCACTGAATACAACAAAGTCATTTGCTGCCTGTCATGTATATAGCTTGATCCCAAAAATCTCTGTGCGACATTTGTCTGTGTCGCAGTCTAAATAGCCACCATTAACAGGGTGTGAGTTAGGTCTACGATAGTTCCTGCACGTCACGTTCCCAAAAAAACAAAACTACAAAAAAAAATATAGAAAACAAATATATAAAAAAAAAATTAGTTTTTTTGTTGTTTTAGCTCAGTGATACAAATCCATTTCACACAGCTGCGTGTAACCTTTCTGTGTGTCACAGTTCAGCACACTCACTCCAATCCGTATTTTCTGTCCAGGTGACACTTTCTGTACGTCACTGAATACAACCAAGTCATTTGCTACCTGTCACGTATATAGCTTGATCCCAAAAATCTCTGTGCGACATTTGTCTGGGTCGCAGTCTAAATAGCCACCGTTTAACAGGGTGTGAGTTAGGTTCTACCGATAGTTCCTGCACGTCACGTTCCCAAAAAAAACAAAACTAAAAAAAAAATATAAAAAAACAAAATATAAAAAAAATTAGTTTTTTTGTTGTTTTAGCTCAGTGATACAAATCCATTTCACACAGCTGCGTGTAACCTTTCTGTGTGTCACAGTTCAGCACACTCGCTCCAATCCGTATATTTCTGTCCAGGTGACACTTTCTGTACGTCACAGAATACAACCAAGTCATTTTGCTACCAACGTATATATAGCTTGATCCCAAAAATCTCTGTGCGACATTTGTCTGGGTCGCAGTCTAAATAGCCACCGTTAACAGGGTGTGAGTTAGGTCTACGATAGTTTCCTGCACGTCACGTTCCCAAAAAAAAACAAACTAAAAAAAATATAAAAAAAAAATATATAAAAAAAATTAGTTTTTTTGTTGTTTTAGCTCAGTGATACAAATCCATTTTCACACAGCTGCGTGGTAACCATTCTGTGTGTCACAGTTCAGCACACTCACTCCAATCCGTATTTTCTGTCCAGGTGACACTTTCTGTACGTCACAGAATACAACCAAGTCTTTTGCTGTCACGTATACAGCTTGATCCCAAAAATCTCTGTGCGACATTTGTCTGGGTCGCAGTCTAAATAGCCACCGTTAACAGGGTGTGAGTTAGGTCTCTACGATAGTTTCCTGCACGTCACGTTCCCAAAAAAAAAAAACTAAAAAAAATATAAAAAAAATATATAAAAAAATAGTTTTTTTTGTTGTTTTTAGCTCAGTGATACAAATCCATTTCACACAGCTGCGTGTAACCTTTCTGTGTGTCACAGTTCAGCACACTCACTCCAATCCGTATTTTCTGTCCAGGTGACACTTTCTGTACGTCACAGAATACAACCAAGTCATTTGCTACCTGTCACGTATATACAGCTTGATCCCAAAAAATCTCTGTGCGACATTTGTCTGGGTCGCAGTCTAAATAGCCACCGTTAACAGGGTGTGAGTTAGGTCTACGATAGTTTCCTGCACGTCACGTTCCCAAAAAAAACAAAACTAAAAAAAAAATATAAAAAAAAATATAAAAAAAAAATTAGTTTTTTTGTTGTTTTAGCTCAGTGATACAAATCCATTTCACACAGCTGCGTGTAACCTTTCTGTGTGTCACAGTTCAGCACACTCACTCCAATCCGTATTTTCTGTCCAGGTGACACTTTCTGTACGTCACAGTAATACAACCAAGGTCTTTTGCTACCTGTCACGTATACAGCTTGATCCAAAAATCTCTGTGCGACATTTGTCTGGGTTCGCAGTCTAAATAGCCACCGTCAGCAGGGTGTGAGTTAGGTCTACTGATAGTTTCTGCACGTCACGTTCCAAAAAAACAAAAACTAAAAAAAAAATATAAAAACAAAATATATAAAAAAAAAAATAGTTTTTTGTTGTTTTAGCTCAGTGATACAAATCCATTTCACACAGCTGCGTGTAACCTTTCTGTGTGTCACAGTTCAGCACACTCACTCCAATCCGTATTTTCTGTCCAGGTGACACTTTCTGTACGTCACTTAATACAACCAAGGTCATTTGCTCTCACTGATACAGCTTGATCCCAAAAATCTCTGTGCGACATTTGTCTGGGTTGCAGTCTAAATAGCCACCGTTAACAGGGTGTGAGTTAGGTCTACGATAGTTTCTGCACGTCACGTTCCCAAAAAAACAAATAAAAAAATAAAAAACAAAATATAAAAAAATTTTTTTTTTTTGTTTTAGCTCAGTGATACAAATCCATTTCACACAGCTGCGTGTAACCTTTTGTGTGTCACAGTTCAGCACACTATCCAATCCTATTTTTTTCTTCATTTCAGATTGAACAAGTTTGTGGGTTTCAGTACAGCAGGCCCATTTATTTTTTTTTTTTATATAATACACTTATATACAGAAAATGTTGAACCCCAGGGCTAAGGGTCGAGGACGAGGGCGTGGGCGTGGGCATTCAATTACTGCAGGGGGCAGAGGCCGTGGTCCTGGGCAGGGTGAGACAGTACCTGCTGATGAGGGAGCAGGGGAACGCCGCAGAGCTACACTCCCTAGCTTCATGTCTCAACTTACAGGGACACGTGGTAGAGGACTGTTGAAACCACAACAGTGCGAACAGCTGATGTGTCGTGGATTGCGGACAATGCTTCAAGTAATTTGTCCACCAGTCAGTCTTCCACGCAGTCCACCCACGTTACCCAAGGGAGCACTCCTCTGGCTCCTCCACCTCAACCTCCTTCCCCCCAGTCTGCCCCCTCCCAGGAAAATTTGGAATGCGATCCGGCATACTCTGAGGAACTGTTTTCTGGACCCTTCCCAGAGTCACAAACCACTTCTCAGGTTGCTGCTGACCTCTTTCCCGATGCCCAAGTTTTCCAACTGTCGCAGTCTGTGGGTGATGATGATGATGACAATGTTGACTTAGTGGAAGAAGTTTGTAAAGAGGTGTCGGACGATGAGGAGACACGGTTGTCAGACAGTGGTGAAGTTGTTGTCAGGGCAGGAAGTCCGAGGGGGGAGCAGACTGAGGAATCGGAGGATGACGAGGTGACTGACCCAAGCTGGGTTGATAAGCCGAGTGAAGACAGTGCTTCTGAGGCGGAGGCGAGTGCTGCACCAGAACAGGTTGGAAGAGGCAGTGGTGTGGCCAGAGGGAGAAGCAGGGCCAGAGCTGGTGCATCAGCAGCAACTGTTTCACGTAGTGAAGCTCCCGTGGCGAGGCCTAGATGTTCGCAAGTCTGGAGGTTCTTTAAAGAAAGTGAGGATGACCGACGGACTGTGGTGTGCAACCTGTGCCACACCAGGATCAGCAGGGGTGCCACCACTACTAGCCTAACCACCACCAGCATGCGCAGGCATATGAGTGCTAAACACCCCACTCAATGGAACCAAGGCCGTTCACCACCTCCTGCGGGTCACACCACTGCTCACTGCTCCTTCCCCTGTGTCACTCGCTGCCTCTGCTAGTCAACCCCTGCCCTGCTGGCTAGTCAACCCCCTGCCAGGACCCCGGCACGAGCGCCTCCCGCCGGAAAACCACACCTTCGCCTCCACGATCCTCCACAGCGTCCACCAATGTGTCCCAGCGCAGCGTTCAGCTGTCTTTACAGCAGACGCTGGAGCGCAAGAGGAAATACAGTTCCACCCACCCACATGCCCAAGCCCTCAACGTCCACATCTCCAAATTGCTGAGCCTGGAGATGCTGCCCTATAGGCTGGTAGAGACCGAGGCCTTTCGCAATCTCATGGCGGTGGCTGCCCCTCGGTATTCGGTCCCCAGCCGCCACTATTTTTCCCGATGTGCCGTCCCAGCCCTACACCAGCACGTGTCACAGAACATCATCCGTGCCCTGACCAACGCTGTTTCTGAGAAGGTCCACCTAACCACGGACACGTGGACAAGTGCTGCCGGGCAGGGACACTATATCTCACTGACGGCACATTGGGTTAACTTGGTGGAGGCTGGGACCGAGACTGACCCTGGGGCCGCTCATGTACTGCCCACACCGAGGATTGCGGGGCCTACCTCGGTCACGGTCTCTCAGACGTACTATGCCTCCTCCTCCGACCCCTCCTCCTCCTCCTCCGAATTACCATCCGTGGGCACGGCGCCTTCAGTCGGTAGCTCTAGGCGCAGCAGCAGTGCCGTGGGTAAGCGCCAGCAGGCGGTGCTCAAACTGCTGAGCTTAGGTGACAAAAGGCACACCGCCCAAGAGCTGTTACAGGGCATCACGGCGCAGACCGATCTGTGGCTGGCACCGCTGAACCTCAAGCCAGGCATGGTTGTGTGTGACAACGGGCGTAACCTGGTGGCGGCTCTGCAACTCGGCAGACTGACACATGTGCCATGCCTGGCCCACGTGTTCAATCTAATAGTTCAGCGGTTCCTCAAGACATACCCCAATCTGTCTGATTTGCTCACCAAGGTGCGCCGCATCTGTGCGCATTTCCGCAAGTCGACCACAGATGCTGCCACTCTCAGGGCAGCGCAGCGCCGCCTACAACTGCCGCCCGCTCACCGACTGTTGTGCGACGTGCCCACAAGATGGAATTCGACATTAAACATGTTATCCAGAGTTTACCAGCAGCGCAGAGCGATTGTAGACTGCCAGATGTCAACTTCCACCAGAACTGGTAGTCAGGTCACTCAGATTCCTCAAGTCTACAATGAGGAGTGGACGTGGATGTCTGATATCTGCCAGGTGTTGAGCAACTTTGAGGAGTCAACACAGATGGTCAGCGGCGATGCCGCCATTATCAGCCTCACCATCCCGCTGCTTTGCCTGTTGAAAAACTCACTGCTCAGCATCAAGTCGGATGCTTTGCGCTTGTCACAAGAGACGGTGGAGGAAGATACGTCGCTTGATAGCCAGAGCACCCTCCGGTCTGTTTCTCAGCGCGTATCGGAGGAGGGGGATGAGGATGAGGAGGAAGAGGAGGAGAATGTCGGCGAGACAGAAGAGGGTACCAGTGCTCAGTCCTTCTTAACTCTTGAGCGTGTATGGGCTGAAGAGGAGGACTTGGAGGAGGAGGAGGAGGAAATGGAGAGTCAGGCCAGTGAGGAGAGGGAATTCTTGCGTGTTGGGACTCTGGCGCACATGGCAGACTTCATGTTAGGCTGCCTATCCCGTGACCCTCGCGTTAGAAGCATTTTTTCAAACACCGATTACTGGGTGTTCACTCTCCTGGACCCACGGTACAAGCAGAACCTTTCCACTCTCATCCCTGTAGAGGAAAGGAGTATGAGAGTGAATCAATATCAACAGGCCCTGGTGCACAAGCTGAAACAATCCTTCCCATCTGACGCCGCTAGCGGCAGAGGGCATGGTTCTGTGGGCCAAGTAGCGGGGGAGAGGAGGCGAGCAGGCAGCTTGTCCAGCACTGGCAGGGGAACGCTCTCCAAGGCCTTTGCCAGTTTTATGTCACCCCAGCAAGACACTGTCACCTGTCCCCAGTCTAGGCAGAGTAGGGGGGAGCTGTACAGAAAGATGGTGAGGGAGTACCTAGCTGACCATACCAACGTCCGTAGCGATCACTCTGCTCCATACAACTACTGGGTTTCAAAGCTGGACACGTGGCCTGAACTGGCGCTGTACGCCTTGGAGGTGCTGGCCTGCCCTGCCGCTAGCGTGCTGTCAGAGCGGGTATTCAGTG
>ONZH01025150.1:0-18547 GCA_900303285.1 Rhinella marina | reverse complement strand
ATAGTGATTCGCTGATTTAAAAATTCCTTCCAGTGAGGCGTCTTTATGATGTATATATATATATTGGTATGCACCAAGGTGCTATTCTGTTGTGCCGTGATTTTTTCCACAGGGTATAAACCAAACGCGTTTCGGGGCGTACCTATGCCCCTTCCTCAGTGGTATGTGGAGTTTCTCTTTATATGGCACATATATAGTCTTTTGAGCCCCTCCTATCTCGTTATGGGGTTCAGAGGTGTGGATTCCTGGAAAACTGGATTACCCTGTGGATCTTATTCACAACATAGAAAATACAATAAAAAATGCAATAAAATGTACCAGATGTGTACTAATGTCGTGTCTATATAATCATGGACTATTATACACTCCTCTTATAGGGATTTTTAATTTTTAGTTTTTCAAAAATGTGATTGGGTGAGGATGCATATAGTGACCGAGGGTGCAAGTGGTTCTTAATTAATATTTTTTCATTTTTGTGTTTACTTTCGTTTTCTTTCCTTTGTTTCTTCTCATTTGTGTAGTGGAATATTTGTAATGTTTTTTAAAGTGTTTTATTTAAAAGAACTTGTCCATCATCAAGGATACAGGTGATATCTTCATTTTTTTATAATTATTCTTTTTTCCTTTTTTCTTTTTATATTTCCTTCCAACCAATATCACCTAAAAAGAAAAAGAAAAAGAAAAACCTAGAAAAGAGAAAGAAAAAGAAAAATCTAAAAAAGAGAAAGAAACCTAAAAAAGAGAAAGGAAAAGAAAAAGAAAAAGGAAAAACACATTTACACTATATTAAACAAATACTGATCTATAGTCACCATTGCAACTGTGATGAGGAAAAGAACAACAATACAACAATTATCACTAACACTATCAAAATAAAAAATAAAAAATAATAAAAAATTAATAAACCACATGCATCCTCAGCCAGCACTTGCATCCACATTAGATATAAGAAGATATAGAAACAGCAATCTTGCACTTTAGGCCTTTCTTAAAGATAAAAGAAGGAGAAAAATGTAAGGAAATATAAAAAGAAAAAAAAGAAAAAAGGAAAAAAGAATAATTATAAAAAAATGAAGATATCACCTGTATCCTTGATGATGGACAAGTTCTTTTAAATAAAACACTTTAAAAAACATTACAAATATTCCACTACACAAATGAGAAGAAACAAAGGAAAGAAAACGAAAGTAAACACAAAAATGAAAAAATATTAATTAAGAACCACTTGCACCCTCGGTCACTATATGCATCCTCACCCAATCACATTTTTGAAAAACTAAAAATTAAAAATCCCTATAAGAGGAGTGTATAATAGTCCATGATTATATAGACACGACATTAGTACACATCTGGTACATTTTATTGCATTTTTATTGCATTTTTTATTGTATTTTCTATGTTGTGAATAAGATCCACAGGGTAATCCAGTTTTCCAGGAATCCACACCTCTGAACCCCATAACGAGATAGGAGGGGCTCAAAAGACTATATATGTGCCATATAAAGAGAAACTCCACATACCACTGAGGAAGGGGCATAGGTACGCCCCGAAACGCGTTTGGTTTATACCCTGTGGAAAAAATCACGGCACAACAGAATAGCACCTTGGTGCATACCAATATATATATATACACATCATAAAGACGCCTCACTGGAAGGAATTTTTTAAATCAGCGAATCACTATAGCGCTACAGCGCTGGATCCACAACTGAAAACCAGGGCTGCAGCACGAGATTAACGGCAGGGTGACTCAGCACTTCAAACGTCTTTTTCAACAATCAGCATCTGAAGCGCTCCTTTTGGATTTAAACCAGCGCGCCAAAAGCCAGGACAACCGCCCACGTGGGACGCCACGGGTCGGCTGTATCGCTGAATCACCACAACCCAACGCCTGTTCGCAAACCCCGACAGGAGGGTAAAGTATTGAACCCCCTTTTCTTTGGCATATTCCACCATAGAATTTTCTACTAAATATCAAACGGGGATCCTAAACGTTACCAAGGTTACGAATGACTTTGATAGATAAGTAACATTACGTTTTACTGGCATTGGCATTGATTATTATTGGAATAGAGAATATTTTCACCGCAGCAATATAGACAATTTTGCTCCGCTTTTCTCTTCTATACATTTTTTATATTTTTTTATTTCTATTTTTAATCTTCATTCATATGTGCATACCAGCGCTGGTTCTACCTATATTTATATTTATATTTCTATTTTTATTTTTATTTTAGATTGTATTGTTAAATAAATAACCTACTATACATGTTATGTCATTTTGTAGTATAACTAGCCATCACGCCACTTTGTAACGTCACTCTGCTGCAAACACATTTTTGCTACACCACAGCTTGTATCACATATCACAGTATATCGCAAATATTGTTACAGTTATAAAGTGATACACCTATACACACACACTGCCTTATTCTCCACCAAATGTGAAACGAGTGCTCATCACACATCGATTATATTTCCACTTTTTGAACACAATAAGGCTAGGGTATAGCCTAGTGATTAGTAGCACCAAACCAGACATTATTGTCAAAACTAGTGAGCCACTACATTTATTTTCTTTTCTCTATAAAATCGATTTTAGGAGATGTAGTGCAGGTAATGTCGCTGTTACCAGCAGCGAAAAAATTACACTAAATGTCACAAATATTTCGGATGCGCAAATGTTATACAACAGATGTAGCGCAGGTAATATCGCTGTCACCAGCGGCGAAAAATTACACTAAATGTCACAAATATATAGGATACGCAAAAATTGTAAAATAGATGTAGCGCAGGTAACGTCTCTGTCACCAGCGGCAGAAAAAAATAACAGTGAATGTCTGCAGCTCTCCCTGACTAAAGCCTCATTCACACGTCCGTGTCCGTGCTCTGATCCATGAGCAGGTGGTCAGTGAGGCATCCGTGAAGCTAGCCGTGAAGTTGTCCGTGAAGGATCCGTGTTGGGTCCGTGGGTCCGTGTTTTTCCATCCGTGTTGCATCCGTGTTTCACTGACACTGAACAGCTGAAAAATAATTTTCAAAGCATCTCTTCTTAATGATCCATGAAACACGGATGACATCCGTGAGGTATCCGTGGTTTTCACGGACTCATTGAATATAATGGGCGTGAGGGATCCGGGAACACGGATCAAGATAGGACATGCATCCGTGATAAAAACACGGACCCATGGATCCGTGGAGAACACGTACAGCACACGTCCGTGAAACACTGACGTGTGAATGAGGCTTAAGACTGAGCGGAACCACGTGTCATCGGCTGCTTTATAGCACCCGATGATGCGTTCCGGCCAGCCAATCACTGTAATGCCAGTAACCAATATGACTGAGGCATTACAGTGATTTACAGTCTCTCCCTGCACGTTTATTGGCTGCGTACCAGCCAACAAACGTGCGGGGAGGAGACTTGAGCATCGTGCTCGAGCACGCGCGGTGTTCGGCCGGGCGAATATAGTGCTCGGGCGAGCATGCTCGCCCAACACTAATCATAATGTGTGGGGGCACCAAGGAATCCCCCTGCTGTGGGGGTGCACTTAGGGGTATTATACTCTGTGAAGCACTAATGGGATATTATACTGTCTGAGGGGCATTAAAGGGGCATCATTATTGTTAGGGGGCATTAAAAGGACATTCTTACTGTTGACAGAAAGGAGATTAGGTGGGCTTGTAGATTATTGTAAAACACAACAAAAAAACTATGCAGCGCTACACACCAATGGTGTTTTGCAGCTCGGACCTTCATCCTACAGCAGACTCAGGTATGTGGACCTTTACAAAATGTACTTGAGTACCCCTGGTTTATAGTTTCTGCAATCAGTGATTTGAGAGTGCCATTTTGCTTTGTTTTTAACTTTGCTGTAGCATTTTCTCTGCATCGCTACACTGCACCATTCCACTAATTTATTAATAATTAGACAACTGGATGTTTCCAGTCATAGATGTGTCTCTACAGACTCTCACATTGTCCAGTGTCAGTACTGGTCATAGCAAATAGTCTAGGTTTGCACCCCTTTGACTGACAAGAGGAATAGTAACACCGATTTGTCAATATATTCATGAATATTCAATAGAAATAACAAAATAACAGCACAGCAAAGTGTTGTGAGAAAAGGTGCTTCAGCATTGTAATTTCATGAGAAATACAAGTAATTAATAAAATAGGCATGTCAGGAGTAGTGACAGGTTCTTTAAAAAAACAAATATTTTATACAGTATATAAAAACGTGATTTGATTCACCTTTGATTATATGAATGTTTTTACACTTAGAGTCATTTGCAAATATAATTTGCAATAATTAACATTCAAGAGTTATGAGAACCACTGAACATTTCCTAAGCAAGCCCAGACAAGACTTCAGGACACAGGCTAGGCTAAACGACTGTTTATTCAATGATGGTTACAAGACAAATATGATCAGAATCAAATAGAACATAAGGCTACGGAACAGTGCAGACCTAATCTTGGCACAACCGCTTTCCTACCTACTTGGATTGTCCTAAATGACAGCCCCCAACTGGTCGACAGTCCCTATGCTGGCTAAGTGCAGGTGCAAAGTCCAAGCACCTGCAGACACCTGTTTATACAGCCAGAAACCGTATACTAAACAGGCATGACACAAGAACTCAAAACCAGAACAAAAACAGAATCAGGATCAAAACATAAAACAGAACCCATGTGAATCAGAATATACACAGCAAGCCTGGCATTCACAGGCGGACCAGGACACAACCAAAGACATGATGAAGATGTATGAAACATTGCAGATATATGTGACATTGATGAATTATCAGGTTGACCACACATGTCAGGGCAGAAGTACATTCTGATCAGGATGGCGAGCAACCTGACAGGCTGGTCTCCTAGGCATACCACCCACAGGTCTAAATAGTAGAGTAATTAGGACACCTAACTACCTTATTTTTAGACACACAACCAGGGGCGGATTGGCCATAGACCTTACAGTGAAATTTCTCGGTGGGCCGATAACCAAGGGGCCGTCTGGGCCCTCCTCACGTTCGACCAGTGGAAGGTTTTTGGAATGTGTTTGTGCTACTGACAGCATTTTGAGATGGACTGTGGTATTTGGCTCTGTTGGGGGTGGTGTAATGTGCCACAATATGGTATTGGTGGCCCTGCTTTTTATCAGTTTGGACCCAACTACAAAACGGGGCCACTTTTATTTATTTTTTCCAGGGCCACTTTAAGTTCCCAGTCCGCCCCTGCACACAGCTCAGGGAACATTAACCCTTAGATGAACAAACCAAAACTACCAAAGGACAAATCCATCAAGCACAACACAAGCAAGGGAACGCCTCGTCCGCAGCACAAAAGCTCAGGCAGCCAGACTACACAGCAATGCAGTATCACAATGAAACGCACTGTGAAAAATTATTTCCATTATTTCACCTTCTCCTATAGATTGTAAGCCCTTGTGGGTAGTACCTTCTTTACCAGTCTGTCATTCATTTTGATTGTGTTTATTGTACAAATTTTTTTGTTTTTAGTCTTATTTTATTATGTACCCCTGAATTAATGGTGCTTTTAAATAAACAGTTACCAGCTAATAAATTGTTGATATATTGTTCCAACTGAAAAAAAACTGTGTGTGTTGGACTAACAAGAGGTTTGTTTTGAAGAGATCTTATTTGCTTCTGATCTTCTTGCATCCTAATGTTAAACGGTCTCTGGTGCCATAAAACATTGGGATCTGTATTTCATTTCACTGAATCGCTCTTGCTTGGCACAGTCTCTTACCCCTTCTTTCTCCATGTTCATATGTGAGGGGATTGCAGGTGTATTTCTAATCCTATGTAAGTGCAAGTTTCATAGTATCTTTTCTGTAGTAGCTTTGATTTTAGAGCAGTTCATAACCTTTTCTAAGGGAGGAGCTTTGACACTCGGACTTCTTGCCCTCACTTGTCTGCAGGTCATTGTGTAAGGTCAAAATTGAATGGCCTTTGAAATGCTCCCATTCTGTCTGGAGTAGAAGGAGAGTTTTAAAAACTTCACGACAGCAGCTGACCCACGGGACATGGTTCCCACTGCTGCCACTATTTTTGCAGGTGGGCCATCCCTGCCCTGCACGAACAAGTAGTGGAAAAATCAGGTGTGGCAAGGGCCACATAACCACTGACATGTGGACCAGTAAGTACGGGCAGGGACGTTATATCTCCCTAACTTCCTACTGGGTAAATGTAGTGGCGGCTGGGCCTGAGGCAGACAGCGGTTTGGCGCATGTCCTACCACCACTGAGGATTGCTGGACATTACTCGGTGCCTCCTGTTGCCACCACTACTCCGCTTCCTCCTCCACTGCCTCCTTATCACGTCAGGGGAACACCTGCACCACCAACTGCAGCACAACCTGGGGTAAACGACAGCAGGCTGTTCTGTACCCCATATGTTTTGGGGAAAGATCCCACACGGCGCAGGAGCTGTGGGCGAGCATGGAACAACAAACTGATGAGTGGTTGGTGCTGCTGAGCCTCAAGCCCAGCCTGGTGTTGTCCGCCAACAATGAAATCTTCTAGCAGCTCTGGGCTGCACATTCCTTGCCTGGCGCATATGCTGAACTTGGTGGTGCAAAGGTTCCTGAAGCATTACCCCGATATGTCAGGGCCGTCTGTTTGCGCTTTCGGCTTTCTGTCTGCACTGCATTATAGCTTCGGCCTTCCTGTTCTGTCTTCTTAAAAGTTTACACAGTGTTTACACAGTGTGCAGTCTGACATACAGCATAAACTATTCCTGTCTTCCAAATAAGAGGACTATTCTTGGTAGTCTAACTTGTTTATTGGTTAACAGGTTGTACTCTCTGCATGGTGCATGTGAGTGAGAGATTGTATATGATTGGTAAAAAATACAAGAATACAAATAACACATAAGTATTAACCATAGGATAGCATGTGCTGTAACATTTACATTAACAGTGAAGGCACATGAGAAAATGGCTGCCTATACTGTACATAGGATTGCATGCCTATCTAACAGTTATAACTCCCCGAGTAACAATTACAAACTGACTGAACAGTTCTGCATAACACAGTATCCCTAAAACAGAGGTAGATTTCTTACCAGATATGCTTTTACAAGGATAGTGGAGTTTGAGAAAGAGACATGCATAGGACAGCTCTAAAGATGTGTCTTGGAGACTTCTCTTTTCCAGGATGCTTTGCACTGACCCACAATGCAGTCGTCTTGTAACAGGAAAACAAAGTGTCATACAATCTATCACTGTTAGATGGTGCTATAACCACACTGAACACTTCTGAAATACTCTGACTGTGGCAAAAGTAAACTATACTGATTTTCTAACCCTTCTGGGCAGAACACTTCCAGCTCACTGCCTCATATGCGACATACCCACAAGGTGGAACTCCACCTTTCACTTACTGAATAGACTGTGCCAGCAGCCGTAGTGGAGTTTCAGCTGCAGCACGCACGGGTGAGTCACTATGCAAAACAGCACCATTTCACCACCAATGAGTGGACCTCCATGCAAGATGTGTGTGTCGTGTTTCTCTGCTTCGAGTACTCCACCAACATGGCCATTACTATGTCTCCTTGAAAAAAAGCTTCAGGCGCTGATGGATGAGGATGTGGCACAGGAGGAAGAGGAACAAGGATCATTCCCACTGTTATCAGGCCAGTTGTCCACAGGTGGCTCAGAGGGTGAGTTCCTGCACCAACAGTGGCCAGGTATCCAACTGTCCAGCCAGGGTACAGTTTTGCAGGAGGATGATGAGGAGGATGCCCATTCACAGCAGGGTGGCACCCAAATTGGCTCACGGGCATGACTGGAGCGTGGCTGGGGCGATACAGAGGACACAGATAATACAGCTCCCACCGATGACAGCTTGTTATTGCTTCTGGGCAGACTGACACACATGATCGACTACATGCTTCAGTGCCTGCTCAACGACCGCCAAGTTGCCCTCATTCTTACCAGTGCTGAATACTGGGTGGCCACTCTACTGGATCCCTGCTACAAACACAATGTGCCATCTTTACTTCATTCACTGGAACGTGAATGAAAGATGTGCGAATACAAGCGAGCGCTGGTATAGATGCTGCTGATGACGTTCCCATCTGACAGAGGGGGCTCAGTGGAACACGAGGCGAAGATGGAGGAGGAGGAAGAAGTCACCAATGCAGCAGGGGCACCGTAGACCAAATTATAAAAAAAGTTATGATTGCCAGAATATAGCAATGCAAAGAAAATTTAGATTTTCTTCAAAGGTTTTTTTTTTTTTTTTTCTAAAGTAGTAGAAAAGGAAAAAAAACATATAGAAGTTTGGTATCTCCACATTTGTATTGATCCGCAGAAAAAGGATGACAGGTCATTTTTAGTGCAGAGTGAACACTGTAATATCAAAACCCCAAAAATCTTGGCACAATTATGTTTTTTTTTTTTTTTTCTCTATTTAGCCACACAAAGAATTTCTTCCCGTTTTCCAATTCAAGACATGGTAAATTAAATGGTGTCATTAAAAAATGCATTGTGTCCCGCAAAGAATAATCTCTCAGTTATGTGAACGGAAAAATAAAAAAGTTATGGCTATTGGAACGTGGGGAGGAAAAATCCAAAATGAAAATAGGCATTGTCTTTAAGGGGTTAAAGAAATGTTTGTAACTACATGTATATAGTTGTAGAAAATCACGCACTCTCTTGTATGGTATGCAATTAAGGTTTTATTTGGAACAAGGTCCCATTGGGAGCTTGCAAGTCATGTATTGGTATACAGCTCTATAGTAATAAAGAATATAGGAATATTGCGTTTATGTAGAGACGTTTCGGTCAATTTTAGACCTTTTTCAGTCAAACGCTGCAAGTAAAGAGAAGAATTTATTAGTATTTGATAACATATTATTGGCTAGTAAGTAGGAACATCATGAGAGATATATAGATATCTCAAACTTAACAAAGGAGAGGTAAATCAGCTGAATATGAAGTAGTCTCAAGAGGTTGAGAAGATATTGAATAAATAAATAAATAGCTGAATAGGGGATAATCGTGTAGTAAGCTGGGGCCACAGGAGGCTGGTCACGCCAATGTATTAAGAAAGAAAAAGAGGGTGAGATGCAGTAGGTACAAGTATGGGTAGGATAGAGTGAAAGCATGTAGGATAGTGTACAACTAAAGTAGAAGAAAAAGGAGGCTTACCATATGTGGATATGATCGCAGGCTTGGCAGAGCTGTATGGTGTGGTCAGCGATAGCGCTATAAGTAGTCTCCAACGTGCACAAGGCGGGCCGTGTCTTCCGGAAACCGGAACTAAGGCAGCGGCCATATTAGATGAGGGAGCGCATGCGCGGTAGGGAGTATGAGTGGCGGTCGCCATATTGCAAAAGGGCGCCACTGTGTGTGTATATTCAAGTAGCGGGCGCCATCTTTGAAATGGGCGCGCATGCGCATTTGTTGTGGGTAGCGGCGTGATCTTGATGATAGGGAAGAAGACATATGTGGGAGATGAAAAGACTGTATGGAAAACCTAGTATGAAAATGGTGAAAAAGAGTTATGTAAGAGAGAAGATGAGAGATGTGTGAAAGATGGAGAGATATAAGCCAAGTAGAAAGGTGTATGTGTAAAGTGTGATCTGAGTCTGGTGAAAGAGGGCTATATGGGAGAGGAGATAAGAGATATGTAGGAGATGAAGAAAATAGTAAGCAAAGTGAAAGGATGTGTATGAGAGATGTAGTGTGAGTGTAGTGAAATAAAGAATGTATAAGGGTGTAAGAGATGGAAGATGTGTAAGTAAAGTGGGAAGGTATGTATGAGAAATGTAGTGTAGATGTGGTGAAAAAAAGGGAGTGTATAGGAGAGGATGGAAAACAAGAGATGTAAAAAATGAATGAAAAGGAGGAATGAAAAAAGGAAGCGTGGGAAAATGTGTGTGAAAGATGTAGTGTGAGTATGGTGAGAAAAGGAAAAAGAAAAAGAAAAAGAAAATGAAGGTGGCATGACCAGAGACCCGATACTACCTTTTCAATGTGGAAGTGCTTCAACGAGTCTGAAATAAAGAGAAATAAAAAGAAAATTATACAGGGTAATTATCAGAACATCAACTAAAGTCTATATATAGCGGTAGGGTGATCAATTCCCCTATTTTACACCTTCAAGTGGGGAATATATCATATTCCCGATTTAGTCCATTTGGATAAAGGGTGTCAAGTGTATGTATCCAGAAGGATTCTCTCTTCTTCAGAATTCCAATGTGGTTGCCACCTCGTCTTGGTCGCTGGACTTGTTCAATTATTTGAAATTTCAATTGGGCCAAATTGTGGCCCGCTTTCTTGAAATGTTCCGGCAAGGGAAGCCATATCTTTTGGCACCTGATGGTTGATTTGTGATGCACGATTCTATCTCGTATAGTTTGGGTGGTTTCCCCGACATATAATAGTCCGCAGGGACATTTTATGAGGTATACGACAAATTTAGAGTCGCAGGTAAAAAAGTCTTTTATGAAATAAGGTTTACCTGAACGGGGGTGGTATAGCGTATTGCCCTTCAAAATATTACTGCAACAGGAACAATGAAGGCAGGGGAATGTGCCAGTTCTTTTAGTGTTAAGAAATGTTTGTTGTGGAAGTCTTGTTTGACTGCCTATGTCGGCCTTAATTAAGTGATCTCGGAGGTTCTTGGGTCGTTTCAGGCACATTAAAACTGGATTTTGGAATTCAGTGATATGAGGGTGAGTTTTATTAAGTAGTGACCAGTGTTTGCGTATAACTTGCTGAATTTTATAAATAACCGGATGGTATGTGTGAACAAACGCTATCCTATTTGATTTGGTTGTTGGTGAAGTTTTGGGATTAAGGTCTGGTGTGAGCAATGGTTCAGGATAACCCCTGTTGCGGAATTTATCTCTCATTTTTGACAATTGGATTTCTTTGTTTTGTGGATTGGAGACAATACGGTGGACCCTTGTGAGTTGAGATTTTGGAAGAGATTTTTTAGTATTGATGGGATGACAACTGGAGTAATGTAGCAAACAGTTTTTATCAGTGGGTTTTGTGTATAAGTCCGTGGAAATGTAGCCTGTAATGTCGAGTTGTACAAGTGTATCTAAGAAGCTAATGGAGTGTGGGTCATATTGTAAGGTAAATTGAAGTTCGGGACGTATTTGGTTGATGTGGTTGACAAATAGTGTAAGGGTGGAGATGGGGCCTGTCCAAATACAGAAAATATCATCGATATATCGATGCCAACACAAGGCAAACTGTTGGAATAGATCGTTAGTGTAAATGTAACTGGTTTCGAACTGGGCCATATAGAGATTAGCGTAAGGCGGGGCTACATGGGCCCCCATAGCGGTACCTCGTCTCTGGGCGTAGTGGGTGTCTCCAAATAAAAAGAAATTATCTGTGAGAACTATGGTGAGTAATTCAAGGCATAAATTTATGGAAACCGCTGTCAATGTCTGTGAAGTGAGAAGATGTTGTTCTACTGCTTGAATGCCTAGTTCATGAGTGATGGATGTATATAGACTGTTGACATCTAGAGTAACTAAGAAGCTATTGGTTGGTATTCTGGGTAGTTGTCTAAGTATGTCTAGAAAATGTCCGGTATCTAGAATGAAAGATCTCGTGTCTCTAGTGATTGGTGTGAGGATCTTCTCGAGGTATTTGGATATTGGAGCAAGGATGGAGTCTGTGGACGCGACGATTGGTCTTCCTGGTGGATTTATGAGTGATTTATGGATTTTGGGAAGAATGTAGAATACTGGAGTGATAGGATATGGATTAATGAGATATTCATGAGTTTTTTTGTCTATAGTCTTGTTGTCTAGATACTTGTCTAGAGTGTTTAGTATTCTTTGTCGTACCAAAGGAGTCGGGTCAGAACTTAATTTAGAATAAGTGTCAGTGTCTGCCAGTTGTCTGTTGATTTCAGCTATGTAGTTCTTTCGGTCCATGACAACCAAGGCACCGCCTTTATCGGCTGGTTTTATAATCATCTCATGATTAGTTTTTAATTGTTGTAGGGCTGTTCTCTCATCTCTAGTCATATTGTTCTGTGTTGGAAAATGGCCCATTGAGATGTCCTTGATACAACTTTTAATGTCTTTGTCAATTAACGAGATATAGGTCTCAATGCCGTGATTGGTTTTAGGTGGACAAAAATTGCTCAATGTACGCAACCCTAGGTTAGTAATAGATAGTTGTGGAGTAGTGACTGCTTCACTGGCCGTAAGAGTGGCAGGTTTATCCTGAAAAAATGCTTTAAGTCTCAATGTTCGGTAGAACCTATTGAGTTCTTGGTCTAGGGTAAATGTATCAAGCTGGGGGACTGGGCAGAATGATAATCCTCTTTGTAAAAGTTCAAGTTCCACAGGTGTAAGTGTATGTGAAGAAATATTTACTATTAAGTCAGGTGTCTTACCTGCGATCTTGTCTGGATGAGTCTGTTGGGTTGATCTGGACCGCTGGGATCGCCTTGTTGGTTTCCACGTGTGTTGCCTCTCCGTCTGCGTGCTCCTAAAAAAGGAGGAAGTGTTTGTTGTCGCCGCCCATACGAGTATTCGCTGCCTGAGCTGGATGAGTCGTAATGACGGTTCCGTGTGGGTCTGGAGTAGTCGTAAGATGGATTCTCCCCCCATCTGTAGACTCTGTTGCTGGTGTAGTCATCAGCGTCTCTTTGGAATTTCGCTCTTTTTCTCTCCTGTAGTATTCTCCTGTGGTCGGACAATACTTGATCGATTTTTGTTTTGAGTGCAATGAATTCTTCTGGAGCTATGATAGTCTTTAGTTGAAGTTCGATGGTGTCGATTTGTTCTTTAGTCCTAGCAATGGATTTCTGTAAAAATTCCAAGTTGAGTAGTATCAGGTCTGAGGAGCATTTGTTAAGGATTTGTTGGAATCGGGTTCTGAAATCTGTGTCATCTGCGAACAGTGTCGGTCTTAAATGACATCTCAGACCTCGTGGGATTCTCCCCAGCCTATGATATTCGGCTAGTGTAGCACTGTGTAATTCTTGTGACAATAACTTTTTTGATTCACGTTCTAGATCACGTGTGCGTAGATCCTTGGAGGATGTCTGTAGAAATTCGACTGAAGTGGTTACTTGAGACAATATGCTCTCTGCTGCATTCGCATCGTAAGCGTAGCTTTGGGTCGACATCTAGAGTAGGGTGCAATTCTCAACTGGAATAATCAATTGAATAATAAGGAGAATGCACTCCCTTTTGGAGTAGGGTGCTGTGATTGACGAGAAAATATTCTCAACACACATATAGTTGTAGAAAATCACGCACTCTCTTGTATGGTATGCAATTAAGGTTTTATTTGGAACAAGGTCCCATTGGGAGCTTGCAAGTTCCTCCTTTTCATTCATTTTTTACATCTCTTGTTTTCCATCCTCTCCTATACACTCCCTTTTTTTCACCACATCTACACTACATTTCTCATACATACCTTCCCACTTTACTTACACATCTTCCATCTCTTACACCCTTATATATTCTTTATTTCACTACACTCACACTACATCTCTCATACACATCCTTTCACTTTGCTTACTATTTTCTTCATCTCCTACATATCTCTTATCTCCTCTCCCATATAGCCCTCTTTCACCAGACTCAGATCACACTTTACACATACACCTTTCTACTTGGCTTATATCTCTCCATCTTTCACACATCTCTCATCTTCTCTCTTACATAACTCTTTTTCACCATTTTCATACTAGGTTTTCCATACAGTCTTTTCATCTCCCACATATGTCTTCTTCCCTATCATCAAGATCACGCCGCTACCCACAACAAATGCGCATGCGCGCCCATTTCAAAGATGGCGCCCGCTACTTGAATATACACACACAGTGGCGCCCTTTTGCAATATGGCGACCGCCACTCATACTCCCTACCGCGCATGCGCTCCCTCATCTAATATGGCCGCTGCCTTAGTTCCGGTTTCCGGAAGACACGGCCCGCCTTGTGCACGTTGGAGACTACTTATAGCGCTATCGCTGACCACACCATACAGCTCTGCCAAGCCTGCGATCATATCCACATATGGTAAGCCTCCTTTTTCTTCTACTTTAGTTGTACACTATCCTACATGCTTTCACTCTATCCTACCCATACTTGTACCTACTGCATCTCACCCTCTTTTTTCTTTCTTAATACATTGGCGTGACCAGCCTCCTGTGGCCCCAGCTTACTACACGATTATCCCCTATTCAGCTATTTATTTATTTATTCAATATCTTCTCAACCTCTTGAGACTACTTCATATTCAGCTGATTTACCTCTCCTTTGTTAAGTTTGAGATATCTATATATCTCTCATGATGTTCCTACTTACTAGCCAATAATATGTTATCAAATACTAATAAATTCTTCTCTTTACTTGCAGCGTTTGACTGAAAAAGGTCTAAAATTGACCGAAACGTCTCTACATAAACGCAATATTCCTATATTCTTTATTACTATAGAGCTGTATACCAATACATGACTTGCAAGCTCCCAATGGGACCTTGTTCCAAATAAAACCTTAATTGCATACCATACAAGAGAGTGCGTGATTTTCTACAACTATATGTGTGTTGAGAATATTTTCTCGTCAATCACAGCACCCTACTCCAAAAGGGAGTGCATTCTCCTTATTATTCAATTGTAACTACATGTATTACAGGGTTTGTAAGATTGAAAAAAGGACATCTGTCCATCCAGGTTAGCCTGTAATCCTGCAAGTTGATCCAGAGGAAAAAAAAAAAAAACTGTGAGGAAGAAGCAAATTTCCCCATTTTAGGGGGGAGGGGGGGGAATCCTTCCCGACTCCAGTCAGAATTAACTCACTGGATCAACAACCTCTCTAGAAATCTAGTAACTATAACCTTTAATATTATTACACTCCAGAAATACATCCAGGCCCCTCTTGAACTTGTTTAGTGAGTTCACATGACCACGTTCACATGAGTTCCATAGTCTCACTGCTCTTACCATAAATAATCATCTTCTATGTTTGTGCACAAACCTTCTTTCCTCTAAACTCTAGAGGATTATGGGAGCGATCTCTGTACTGCCCCCTTATATATGTATTTATTAGGGATGAGCGAACCCAAACTGCAAGTATTTTTCAGTGAAGTCCGGGATCAGGCTTAGTGTATGGGTGATTTTATTATTTACCTGCCAACCAAATGACCTGTGATGTGTGCAATGGCATCATCGCGCACATTGAAGGTCCTTTGGCAGGTAAAGATAGAAGAAGCTGCTGCAGCGCCATCAAGTAGATGAGGTGAATTTTTTTAAACCCCTAAATGGGCATATTGTTTTGCATTCTGTCTTAAGAATGCTATTATTTTACAATGTAACCATGTCAGAAGATAGAAGAAGCTGCTGCAGCACCATCAAGTGGATGAGGTGAGTTTTTTTTTTTTTTAACCCCAAAATGGCTACATTGTTTAGCATTCTGTCTTAAGAATGTTTTTATTTTACGATATAACCATGTTATAACAGAAAATAATAAAGTGAAGTTTGGGTCCCCATTGACTTCAATGGGGTACGGTTCGAGTTTGGGGTCAAGTTTTGGTGCCGAACCCAAACTTTGACCTGAAGTTTGGCCGAACCCGAACTTCCATGGGTTTGCGCATGCCTACTATTTATACATGGTTATTAGATCTCCCCTCAGTCGCCTTTTTTCTAAACTGAATAACTAATTTTGACAATCTTTCTGGGTACTGGAGTCCACTCATTCCAGTTATTACTTTAGTTGCCCTCCTCTGAACTCTCACCAGCTCTTCTATGTTGGTCTTGTTCACAGGAGCCCAGAACTGTACATGGTGCTCCATGTGGGGTCTGACTAGTGATTTTTAAAGTGGCAGGACTATGTTCTCATCATGTGTATGTATGCCTCTTTTGATGCAACCCATTATGTTATTAGCCTTGGCAGTACTTGTCTGACACTGGTTTCTACAGCTTAGTTTGCTGTCCACTAAAATTCCTAATTCCTTTAACATGTCAATGTTATCCGGTGTTTTACCATTTATGCAAGAACAACTTGCATTATTCCTTCCTATGTGCATAACCTCACATTTGCCAGTGTTGCTACACAGAGTGTAGGGTCATCTGAAAAATTAGATATTTTATTATGTAAGTCTTCTACAAGATCATTAATAAATATATTGAAGAGAATAAGGCCCAATACTAACCCCTGTGGTACCCCACTAGTGATGGTGACCCAATCCCAATCTTAATAACCACCCTTTGTTTTCCATCACTGAGCCAGTTACATACCCACATACAGACATTTTCTCCCAGTCCAAGCATTCTCATTTCATATTCTAACTAGAGTTGAGCGAATCCTAAAAGATTTGGGGATTCGGAATTCGGCCCGAATTTTTTGCGGGATTCGTGGGTTCGGGCCGAATCACGAATCCCATTAAAGTCTATGGGAGACCCGAATATTTTTGCAGGGGCCAAAGGTTCTGCACAGTCAAGTTTGCCCCAACATCTGAAAACCTCAGAAAATGATGGAAACACCTTGGAAATGCATAGGAAACACCAGGGGCAGCATGTAGGGATGCCTCTGAGGCTCCCTAATTGCACCATTTTTTCTAAATCTGGCCAATAGTCTGGTGATGACCCCAAGGCAATTTTCAGGGACACGGTAATGGTGACCCACTTAAAAATGCTGCCTGACAACCTGGCGGTGAACCCCTGATTGTCTGTCTTTCAATAAGATTGCAGTGTAAAGCATGGTGGTGAGCCTTAGTATGACTTTTTAGATGGAGATTGCATGTGGTCACGTACTCCCTGGAACCCCATAGTCACCCCTTCTCTGATGTGCTACCCCAGAACATTCTCTGCCCCAATTCGCAAGACCTTTTGCAGTCTCCGTGTGCTGACAGTGGGGATGTACCAGCGTTGTCTGAGGAGGTGGTGGGCAATGGCGAGACACAGGTGTCGGGGGTGAGGTAGTTGTATGGGAAGCAAGTTACAGTGGGGACTCCTTGGGGGGACTTTCTCATGATGGGACAGATTCAATTGTGTTCAGAAAGGCTGATGGGCTTCCGTCAGCACTGTGTGTATAGAACCCCATGGCCTTTCATAAAAATAGTCTGGCGATGACCCCAAGGCAATTTTCAGGGACACGGTAATGGTGACCCACTTAAAAATGCTGCCTGACAACCTGGCGGTGAACCCCTGATTGTCTGTCTTTCAATAAGATTGCAGTGTAAAGCATGGTGGTGAGCCTCAGTAATAAGATTGCAGTGTAAAGCATGGTGGTGAGCCTCAGTATGACTTTTTAGATGGAGATTGCATGTGGTCACGTACTCCCTGGAACCCCATAGTCACCCCTTCTCTGATGTGCTACCCAGAACATTCTCTGCCCCAATTCGCAAGACCTTTTGCAGTCTCAGTTTGCTGACAGTGGGGATTTACCAGTGTTGTCTGAGGAGGTGGTGGACAATGGCGAGACACAGGTGTCGGGGGGTGAGGTAGTTGTATGGGAAGCAAGTTACAGTGGGGACTCCTTGGGGGGACTTTCGCATGATGGGACAGATTCAATTGTGTTTAGAAAGGCTGATGGGCTTCCGGCAGCACTGTGTGTATAGAACCCCATGGCCTTTCATAAAAAATTTGGTTACAAAGCCGCATGACTCCTGAAAAATTGTTTTTAGAAATCCGGATGACTTTCCTGAAAAATTGTTAGTAGAAAGACGGCTGACTTTCCTGAAAAATTGTTAGTAGGAAGCCGGATGACTTTCCTGAAAAATTGTTGCATATGCAACTCAGATGAAGAGGAGGAGGAGGAGGAGGAAAGCAAGCAATTTAGGAGGTAGCCTGAGGTGGGGATGAGAACTGGGGGGATATCCATGACCTGTTCATCTTGATGAACGTGAGGATGTCGGCGTTGTCGGTGGACAGGCGCGTCCGTTTGTCCGTAATGATACCCCCGGCGGCACTAAAAACCCTTTCAGACAGTACACTTGCAGCAGGGCAGGCAAGCACCTCAAGAGCGTACTGCGCAAGTTCTGGCCACCTGTCCAGCTTGGCCAGCCAGTAATTATATGGCGTGGAGTTATCGGTCAGGACGTTGGTCTGGTCCGCGACATACTCCCTCACCATCTTGCGGTACTGTTCCGCCCTGCTCTGCCTGCCCTGTGGCTGTGTCGTACTGTCTTGCTGGGGTTTAAGAAACTTGGCAAAAGCATGGAATAGTGTACCCCTGCCCTTGGCGCCTACACTGACTTTCCCCCTCCTCTCCAACTTCAGCCACTGCAGTCCGCCCCCTGTTGCTCGACTGGTCTGGAAAGGCCTGTAGCAGTTTCTGAACCAGGCCTTGTGGTAGAAAGTGACTCGGGTGCTCCTTTCCTCCACGGGTATAAGTTGGGCAAAGTTGTCCTTGTAGCGTGGGTCAAGGAGGGTGTACACCCAATAGTCATTGGTGGACAGTATCCTCTTGACCCGGGGATCACGACAAAGACAGCCAAGCATAAAGTCTGCCATGTGCCCTACTGTGCCAACACGCACGCCTTCAGCCTCCTCACTAAGCAGACTCTCCATCTCCTCCTCCCCCCTTCCTC
>ONZH01025149.1:0-28264 GCA_900303285.1 Rhinella marina | reverse complement strand
AGTGTCACGTGATCAGTTTTTCGTGACTTATTTGATCACTAACCATTCTTTTCTTGAATTCCCGACCAAACCGTAACTTGGATGAGCCGCACTACTGGGTTGGGTATATTCATCCCCCCTACCTCTTTAATTACATACACATACGTGATCCCTCCAACCCACTCCCCTTCTAATTCCCTATTTTCCCTTACTCCTCTTACTTCTGCTTTCCTCCATTTTTCTTTTCTTTATCTTCTCTCTTTTCCCTTTTACCCCCTCTTATTTTATCCTTTTTCTATTCTTCTTCTTTCCTTTCCACTTCCTTTCCATTTCCCCTTTCATTCACTATTAAACTCATTCTAATATACAACAATTGCCATAATTAGCCATTATTGTTATCACCACTATTGTCATTCCCCCCTTTAGCCTATCCGTCAATTCCCAACTTCATACATAGGCCTTCCTCTACATTCTGCAATGCTATAGTCAGTCCCGATCACGTGATACTGCTCCCGGATCACGTGACACTTCTAACACACCTCAGTTTTGGCGCGCATGCGCCGATACATCTGCTACTGGATGGGCGCCATCTTTAGTATTCCCTGCACCCTCTGCCAGCGTTTCTACGACCCGCCCCCCTCTGCACAGCCTTCCGGTCTATGGCGCTTAATAGACGCCACATTCCAGCACTCCATGAGCGCCATAAACTCTGGGCTATTGCCCTTAACATTAGCGCTGCTACACATGGGCTATTTGCCCCTTTACTGACCATCTCAACCAAGCGGCTTATCCAGGTAAGCGTTCTGAACCTATACAATAGCCACACCACTTGTTCACCTCTTTGTCTTCAATTGTTATGCAGTAATGTGGAGAATTCTGGTATTAATATAAAATTGTCTTAATTCTTAGATAATCTGCGCATCTAGATACTACGTCCTTCCATCTTGATCTCCTCTCACAGATGCTGTTGCATATCTCCTCTATGAGTCTGCCTGCTTTACTAACAATGACTCAATTTTACATTGTTGTTTATGGACACTGATTTGCCTTTATATGTTTTTTGCCAAATATTACGCTGTTTGTAACATATCTCCAGGGATGAACGTGTTACCATTACCTGTATTGACTTTACCGCATACTTACCTGCGTTATAGATTTATTATCAATAATGTTTGATCACCTTTTTGATGTATTACGCTTTCACAATTTCTGAGCATCATGTACGGTTTATATGCTGAGAATGTACTGACAAAATTCTCTTATATATATATTCCAGTATCTCTGATGAAGGCTATCTAGCCGAAAACGTTTAGAGCCTCAACAAAACTGGATTTTCACTTTAAATAAAATCTATCAATTGCATATGATAAGTGGAGTACAGGAGTCTCTTTTTTATTGTATACTGGCCTGGGAACCATCTCCTGGATAACCCACAACTTAAACATCAAGTGCTATCCAAGCCTCTTGCAAATCCTCAAACACCTTATGACACAATTCAGATGGAACAAACAATTTCCCAGGGGGGCAAGACTCCGGTGCGTCTCCCTGGGCCTCAAACACCTTAGCCTCAAGATCGGGGTAAAGAGCAGATATCACCACCCCTTCAGACAGTATAGGGCTCAGATCTTCAAAATCACCACCTCCGGGAAAACTACGTGACAAGGAATCCGCCTTGACATTCTTAATCCCAGGACGATACATGACAATTAAATTGAATCTGGTGAAGAACAAAGACCATCTGGCCTGCCTCGGGTTAAGTCGTTTTGCCGACTCAAGGTAAGCCAGGTTTTTGTGATCTGTGAATACTGTGATTGGTTGAATCGCCCCTTCCAACCAATGACGCCATTCCTCAAAAGCCAACTTAATGGCCAGTAACTCTCTGTTACCCACATCGTAATTTCTCTCCGCAGCAGAGAGTTTTTTCGAGAAAAAGGCACATGGGCGCCATTTACCTGGTGACGGACCCTGTGACAAAACTGCTCCTACCCCCACCTCGGATGCGTCAACCTCCACAATGAAAGGTTGTGACACATCTGGCTGCACCAAAATAGGGGCAGAAGAGAAGCACTCCTTCACAGCGGAAAGGGCTCGCAATGCTGCATCAGACCACACTGAGACATCCGTTCTTTTCTTAGTCATGTCAGTTAAGGGTTTAACTATTGTCGAATAGTTCTTAATAAACTTTCGGTAATAGTTGGTGAACCCCCAAAAACCGCATAAGAGCCTTCAAATTTTCAGGTCGATCCCAGTCCAATACAGCACGGACTTTCTATGGATCCATTGGAAAACCTGAAGATGACAGCAGGTATCCTAAGAAGTGCACCTCTTGTACAGCAAAAACACATTTCTCTAATTTTGCGTACAATTTGTTATCTCTTAAGATCTTCAACACCTGTCTAACGTGATCCTGATGTGTCACCATATCTGGAGAATAGATTAGTATGTCATCCAAATACACGACTACAAACCTCCCCACAAAGTGATGAAAAATGTCATTAACAAAATGCTGGAAGACAGCAGGAGCATTGGTCAACCCAAAAGGCATGACCAGGTTCTCAAAGTGGCCCTCAAGAGTGTTAAAAGCCGTCTTCTATTCATCCCCTTCATTGATCCTGACCAGATTATACAGTATGCCCCCCTTAAGTACAATTTGGAGAACACCTTGGCATCAACAATCTGGTTAAACAAATCGGGAATCAAAGGAAGGGGGTAAGGATCACAGACAGTAATCCGATTGAGTTCACGGAAATCCAGACATGGCCTAAGAGTTCCGTCCTTTTTCTTTACAAAGAAAAACCCAGCTGCCACTGGAGATTTGGAAGGTCTTATGTGTCCTTTAACCAAACTCTCAGCAATATATTCTTTCATGGCCGTTCTCTCAGGTCCAGAAAAGTTATACAGCCTAGATTTGGACAATTTTGCTCCGGGGATAAGATTGATGGGACAAGCGTATTCCCGATGTGGGTGTAAATCCGGACATCCACCTTCAGAAAATACATCAGCAAAATCAAATATAGAAGCGGGAAGTGTCTTAGTGGTTAACACAGAAAAAGATGTATTAAGACAATTGTCAACGCAATAATCACCCCAATCCAGAATCTGTCTATTATGCCAATCGATGGTTGGATTGTGTTTGCTTAACCACGGTAAACCCAGCACCACAGGAGCAGGAAGACCTTCCAACACAAAACACGAAATAAGTTCCTGATGAAATTCACCCACTCTTAATCTGATATCATACACCATCTGAGACAAACACTTTTGAGAAAGAGGCGCAGAATCAATAGCAAACACAGAAATCCTCTTCTCCAATGCACTCGGAGACAATCCATGCATACGGACAAACTGAGCATCAATCAGGTCCACCCCTGCCCCGCTGTCAATAAACACCTCAATTCTCAAAGACAAATGCACATTTTCTGTCTCTCCACCCACTCCTCCAAGAGTGAGATGGGAATTTAATGCCCCCTTTGTTTTTTTCTCATTTAGACACTGAATGCATGGACATGCGTTGATAAAGTGTCTTTTCTGTCCGCAGAAAAAACACACACCCTTTTTATTACCAGAATGCTTAAAGGTGGAAGCAGGAGTAGCTCCCCCTAACTGCATGGGTTCATCCCCAGACATCAACCCAGGAGTATCTTCACCCCAAGTGTCATAGGAAGACAATACACTATGTGATAGTACGTCCTGAGAGCGGGGGCCCCTAGATCTCTCTCTGACGTCTATCCATGCGTACAGCAAGAGACATAGTGGCTTCCAAAGACACTGGAGTTTCATGAAAGGCCAAAGCGTCCTTCAGCCTTTCTGATAACCCTTGACAAAACTGACTATGGAGAGCCAGATCGTTCCATTCGGTATCCGTAGCCCACCTCCGAAACTCAGCACAATAGATCTCAATAGAGTGCTTACCCTCATGAAGGTCACGTAACTTGGTCTCGGCCAGGGAGATGTGATCCAGGTCATCATAGATAAGCCCCAAAGCATTGAAAAATTCATCCACCAACTGGAGAGACTGTGATCCAGTCGGCAGAGAAAAGGCCCATGACTGTGCATCTCCCTTGAGCAACGAGATCACCACACCAACTCTCTGTTCCTCATTACCAGATGAATGTGGATGCAACCTAAAGTACAATTTGCACGCCTCCCTGAACAAAATAAAGTTATCACGTCCCCCAGAGAATCTATCTGGGAGAGCGACTTTAGGCTCCAGACTGGCCTGGAAACCACCACCCCCGGGACCAACAGCCTGTGGTCTCTGAATCTGAGTGACGGTCGTGCGGAGGTCAGCTACCTCCAAAGACAGCCCCTGCAGCTGCCTGGCAAGTACAGCAATAGGATCCATGGCTGTACAGATACAAACAACAAAGTGATGGTAATTGGCGGTTTATAATGTCACGCACAGGTGTGTGGAGGGGAACCAAACCAAGCGTAGGAGGGAAAGGAGATTAGGCCTAGAAACTAAGGAAGGAAGATGGACACCTCCTACAGGAAACCCTGACTCAAATCCTGTCTATCTACCAGTATGAACAGGCCTCAAATGTAGGCAAGTTCATACACAGGAACCTAAACACTGAACTGACCAAAAGGAAACTTATCTTTCAATGAAGAAATGAAGGCTCCAGGATCTCAGCTGAAACCAAACTGCTGCACATCACAACAACACTGAAGCTATAAACCGCAAGGAATAGTGGGAGAAGAAGCAATAAATAGGGGAGGGACAATTACCACACCAGGAACACCTGAGGAAAAAGGGTGTGGTAAAAACCAACAACAAAAAGGGAAAACATGTCAGATTATACCACGTGTTGCCAATCTGACAGACCTCCTGTTGTCTGTCATAGGAATGTCCGTGACAGATGGCCATAAAGTTCAGTTTTAGACTGAACTGATCTGAGAATGGGCTTCCATGTGTATCCCAAATAGCAATGCATAGTCAATATAGGGTTAACATTGGCAGACTGGTTAAGTTACCAGCATGATGGGCTTAGTCCACCCCCTGGCTATTTGGTGAGTCTAGTCTAAGTAGAGCTACAGGAAGGACATGTGTGTCAGTGTTCCTGCAGACCAGGCCCAAGTCCAAAGAGCCTCTGTCCCTGAGACTATAGCTGTCAAAGGAGCAACTCTACTGCAGAGTACGTCTGAGAGAAGGGAACCATACTTTATAGGAGTTCCAGGTCCAAAACCATCCAGGCCATGAAAGATAATGACAGTAAGGTATTTTCTCGTTTATGGCATAAGTGACTTTACTGCTGTGGAAATGACCTACCCTTTGGACTGGCCATCCAGATCTAAATTCTGCACTTCTCAGCCTGGGAAATGTAGAAAGGGATAACAAGTACAGAATTGCATGACATGGTTATTTTAGAAACTGAAAAGTGTCTTTAGAGAAAGAGACAGGAAGTACTCCAACTACCATCATTGTTGTTGCCATATACTGCAATTGAGAAGAGACTATAATTTGATCTAAACTAAACAAAACTCACAGAAACAAAGGATAAAAAAAATGATAAAAAACATCCTGCATGATGTGATAATGATTGCGGATGTCAGTGGCTATATATATCAAAGTAAATCACAGAAAAATAATATTATTAGTGCACAAAAATAGATGCAAACAATATATACTGTATAAACTAAGACCTCATTCTGATATGATAAAATCTGAGACTCTTAGCCAATATATTTTGATCAAAACACATCTGTGCCCACCTACCCAGCGTCACGGTGGTCTCAGGTCAGATCTACTTTTGAACTGTGCCTTGTTGCTGCGTATGTAGTACTACTCCTATCATCAATCCAGTAAAGAAATACTTTATTTATTGCAACCAAGGGGCCTGATTATTGACACCATCATCCATTTACTTCATTTATATTACTTACTTACTTCTTTTATTATTTCTACTAGCAGTTATGAGTGAATTGCTAGCAGTCTGCAGTAAGGCAGTTGTCTGTGGGGTGTGTACCTGCACAGACTCACTCTATCCAATCAGTGCTGCCGTTTTCAGACTGTGCAGGTACACACCCCAACTGGTTCCCACACCTTTGTACCCTTAATGCAGACTGCTAGCAATTCATTCCTAACTTCTAGTAGAAATAATAAAGGAATGGCACAACATAGAGACATAAGAATAGATGTTCCAGAATTGGAATTACATGGGGAACACATGAAGCTATTAATACAGGTATGTCAGGAGAGGCGAAAGGTCCTCTTTAAAGCAAAATAGAGGTAAAACCTATTTCCTTTTTTGCAGATTTTAAATTTTAATCCATCTTTCCTGTAACATAGCAACAACATCAACACAAACCTAAATATTTATTACCCTGATTCTGCAGTTTACAGAAACTTCTCATATGTGGTTGTAAACTGCAGCATGGGCGCACTGCAGGGCTTAGAAGAGAAGGAGCCCCATATGATTTTTGGAGGGCAGATTTTGTACTAATGGGTTTTGGGCACCATATCACAAGAGACCCTTCAGAAGAAAAACCCCAAAAGTGACCACATTTTAGAAACTACACCCCTCAAGCATTATAATGAGCGCTTTGACCCCATAGGCATTTTAAAGAATTTGGAAATCAAAAATTACATTTTTGTCCAATACAATTTTCTTTTAGCCCCACATTTTTTCATTTTCATAAGCAGTAACAGGTGAAAAATCACCCCATAATTGGTTACTCATTTTCTCCTAAACACAGAAACACCTAAGATGTGGTTATAACCTGCTGTATGGGCAGTGTAAAACCATTTTGGAAGCTAAACTCTTCAAGGAATTCACCTATGGGTATAGTGATTGGCTTGACCCCACAAGTATTTCATAGAACTTTTGGGACATGAAATTAAACATTGCATTGTATTTCAATCATATGTAGTTTTAGCATTAATTGTTTCGTTTTGGTAATAGGAGAAAAAGCACCCAACATTTTGTTACATCATTTGTTCAACAATACCAACTATGCGGTTATAAACTGCTGTTTGGGCACACTGCAGGGTTCAGAAGAGAACAAGCATCATGTGCAGTTGAGGCCTAGTTTGGTGATTTATACAGCAATGGCCAACAACTGCAAAGCCTCTGAGCTTAAATATAAAAACAAAACCCCTAAGAAGTGACCCACTTTTAAAAACCCACAGCATTTTGATCCCACAGGTGTTTAGCAAAAAAACATAATGCACAACAGATGGTGCAAAGTGAAAATTGCAATTTTTACACAGATATGCCATTTCAGTGCCCAATAGTTTGTAAGCCCTCTTATTATTATGCTGTGCTTCCTGATGTTAGAAACACCCTACATGGGGCCCTAATCTTTTGCCTGTACATACAACAGGGCTCAGGAGTAAAAGAGCACCATGTACCTTTGAGTCCCATTGTGGTGATTTACACTGTTTGTGCTGATAACTGTAGAGGCTCTACGGTGAATTAATAAATGGAACACCTGAGAAGTTTGTCTGTTTTGAAAACTATACCCCGCAAGGTATTTATTAACCCCTTCCCGCCCAGCGCTGTACATGTACAGCGCAGCGGGACGTGACTTACCGCGCGCTGTACGGCGCGCTGATCGGGTGGGTGCAGGAGCTGCGCCCGCCCAATCAGCGTCGGGGGTCCGGCAGTGCCCAGGTGCCGGACCCCTGGGGAATGCGCCAGCATCGGTGAAAACACCGATGCCGGCGCATTAACCCTTCATGTGCCGTGGTCAGCACTGACCGCGGCACATGAGGTGTGCGCATATTCAGGATGGCGAGCGGGGGGGCCATTGGGTCCCCACGCTGCTGTGACAGGGACCCGATGGCTTGGATGGCAGCCTGATGCCTTCCTTAGGCATCGTGGCTGCCATCCCTGCGAGCCTGTGCGATCCAGCCCCCTGGATCGCACAGGAAGCAGGCTGTAAGTGTATTACCGTGAGTAATACACTTACAGCCAATGCATTACAATACTATTGTACTATTGTAATGCATTGTGCCGGGGATCAGACCCCCAAAAGTTGAAAAAAAGGTAAAAAAGTTAAAAAATAAAGTTAAAAAAATAATAACAAAAGTTTCAAGTAAAAAAAAGAAAAACGCCATTTTCCCCACAATAAAGTTAAAAAAATTGTTAAAAAAAGAAAAAGTAGGCATATTAGGTATTGCCGCGTCCGTATCGACCGGATCTATAAAAATATCACATAACCCATCCCGCCAGGTGAACACAGTAAAAAATATAAAATAAAAACAGTGCCAAAACAGCCATTTTTTGGTCACCTTCCCCCACAAAAAGTGTAATAGGTATCAAAAAGGCGTATTTACCCCAAAATGGTACTAATAAAATCGTCATCTCGTCCCGCAAAAAATGATACCCTACCCAAGACAATCGCCCAAAAAAATAAAAAAAATATGGCTCTTAGAAAATGGCAAGACAAAAAAAAGATTTTATTCTGTTCAAAAATAAATATATTGTGTAAAACTTTCCAAAAATAAAAAAGTTAGACATATTTGGTATCGCCACGTCCGTAACAACCTGCTCTATAAAAATATTACATGAGATGGCCCCCCCAGGCGAATGCTGTAAAAAAATTGTTAAAAAAACTATGCCAAAATAGCCATTTTTTCCCTCTTCCCTCACAAAAAGTGTAATAGCAGGCGATCAAAAACGCGTATTTAACCCAAAATGGTACCAATCAAACCGTCATCTTGTCGCGCAAAAATGATACCCTACCTGAGACAATCGCCTGAAAAATAAAAAAAATATGGCTCTCTGAAAATGGCAACACAAAAAAAAAAAGATTTTATTCTGTTCAAAAATAAATCTAATGTGTAAAACTTTCCAAAAATAAAAATGTTAGACATATTGGGTATCGCCACGTCCATAACAACCTGCTCTATAAAAATATCACATGATTTGCCCTCTCTGGTGAATGCTGTAAAAAATTAAAAAAAAAAAATCCATGCCAAAACAGCTAATTTTTTTCACCTTGACTCACAAAAAGTGTAATACCAAGCAATCAAAAAGTCTTATGTACCCCAAAATGGTACCAATGAAAACATCAGCTCATCCCGCAAAAAATGAGCCCCCACATAAGACAATAACTCAAAAAAATAAAAATTAGTGGCTCCCGCAAACCATTCCAAACCATCAAAATCTGTGTTGTAAAATCCATATGGCGCTCCTTCTGTTCTGAGTCCTGCCATGTGTCCCCACATCAGTTTACCACCACATATGGGGTGTTGCCGTATTCAGGCAAAAATAATAACAAATTATGGGGTGCTTTTCTCCTGTTACCCCTTATGAAAATACAAAAAATTTGGGGCTAAAGCAACATTTTATTGGAAGAAATGAAATTTTTCATTTTCACAGCCAAGTGTTTCCAAATTTCGTAAAACACTTAGTGGGTCAAAGTGGCCAGTACCCCCCTTAATATATTTGTTGAAGGGTGTAGTTTCCAAAATGGGGTCACTTTTTGAGGGTTTCCACTCTAGGGGTACGTCAGGGTCTCTCAATTACAAAATGGTGCCTAAAAACTATTCTAGAAAAATCTGCCTCCAAAATCCATATGGCGCTCCTTTCCTTCTGACCACTGCCACAAACCCATAGAGACGTTTACCACCACATATGGGGTATTTCTGTAAACTGCAGAATCAGAGCAATGTATATTGAGGTTTAGTTTGCTGTTAACCCTTACTGTGTTGCAAGAAAAAAATTATTAACATGAATAATCTACCAAAAAAGTGAAATTTTGAAATTTCACCTCCATTTTCCTTTAATTCTTGTGGAACACCTCAAGGGTTAACAAAGTTTGTAACAGCAGTTTTTTATAATTTGAGGGGTGTATTTTCTAAAATGGTGTCATTTATGGGTGGGTTTCATTATGTAAGCCCCTCAAAATCACTTTATATCTGAATTGGTGCTTAAAAAAATGGTTTTGGAAAATTTGGTGAAAATTTGAAAAATGGCTTCTAAACTTCTAAGCCCTCTAACGTCCTAAAAAAGTAAAATGACATTTATAAAATGATGCCAACATAAAGTAGACATATGGGGAATGTAAAATAATAACTATTTTTGGAGGTAGTACTATGTATTTTGAAAGTAGAGAAATTGAAATTTGGAAATTTTTCCAAATTTTTGGTAAATTTGGTATTTTTTTATAAATAAAAATGAAATATTTTGCCAAAAATTTACTACTGTCGTGAAGCACAATATGTGACGAGAAAACAATCTCAGAATGGCCTGGATAAGTAAAAGCGTTCCAAAGTTATTAATACATAAAGTGACACATAAAGTGTCAGATTTGCAAAAAAATGGCCTGGGCAGAAAGGTGAAAACAGGCCCGGGGTTGAAGAGGCTAAGGGGTGTAGCAAGGTGTTTTGCAAAGATTAATTCACAGCAGATGGTGCAAAGTGAAAATTACAATTTTTTCCACAGATATGGCATTTCAATGCCCATTATATAGCACCCATTGTGTGTTAGTGTGGAAAGTAAGCCCTCTTATTATACTATGTTCTCTGGTTTTACAAACATCCTATATGTGACCCTATTCTTTTGCCTGAGAGGATTCAGGAGTATAAGGGCACCGTGCTCATTTTGAAGCCAAATATTGATTTACACCGCTTGTGCTGCCAACTGTAGAGGCTCTGGGGTGAAATAATAAATAGAACCCCTGAGAAGTACCCCATTTTGGACACTCCACCCCTCAAGGTATTATGGGGTGGTGAGCATATTGACACCACAGGTACCTTGCAAAAATTAATGCAAAACGTGAATAATGAAAATTGCAATTTTTTCCACAGATATGGCATTTCTGTGTCCAATATACTGTGCTCAACTGCTATCTGAGATTCAGACCATACTACTTGAAATCATAGTCAAATTTTATTGGGTATGGAAATGCCATAAATGTGGATGTAAGCTGCTGTATGGGCACATTGTAAGTCTCATAAGTAAAGAAGCGCATGTGGCTTTTGGATTACGTATTTTGCTGGAATGGTACCTGTATAGTGAAAACTCCAAATAAGTGACCCCATTTTGGAAACTACTCCCCTCGGGTTATTTATCAAGGGGTGGAGTGAGATTTTGGCATGACAAACATTTTACAGAAATTAATGAGCAGGTCACCGTGCAAAGTGAAAATTGCAAGTTTTCCACAGATATGGCACTTCAGTACCCAATATATTGTGCCCAGCTTGTGTCATCTGAGACACACTACACCCCTTAATTTGTTAGGCAGGCTCTACTTGGTACAGAAATGCCATAAATGTGGATGTAAACAGCTGTTTGGTTATGCTGCAAAGTTCAGAAGAGAAAGACTAAATATTGGCTTTTGGAGCAAAGATATTGATGGATTGGTTTACCATGTTGCCAAGTGAAGTCCCGTCCATAGCCCAGGCCAGAAATCTGGTAAAGGATGTGACTTTAGCAAAAATAGTGAGACTGCAGCACTCCTTTAATTCAAAGTATTGTGGTAGTTTATTCAGAAGGCATCAGTACAAAGCGACATTTTGACATTTCGATCAGTGGAAACAGGATTTTCAATACAGTAAGTACACTATACAGAGAAAAGTATTTCTACAGGAGTATAAAATCAAGCACAAAGCCATGCAGGCTGCATTCACAAACATTTCTTAAAGAATAGGTTGTTCTAAAAGGCTCACTGAATTTGAGTGTAGTGCTGTAATAGGATTCCACTATTGCAATCAACTATGAGAAGTATTATTGTAAAGTGGATGCATTTAGGAAGCACATCAACTCATAAATATGAACAAGATGAAGTTACACAGTGGGGTCACCACATGCTGAGGTGGATAGTGGACAAAAGTCACCAACGCTTTGCTGACTGAAGATTGGCATTAATATCAGCTGAAGTGCATAATGCATAAAAGTCACCAACGCTCTACTGACTGAAGACTGGCATTAGCACAAAAACTGTTTTATAGAGCTTCATGTCATGGGTTTTCGTGGTCCAGTAGCTGCTATAAGCCTTAAATCAGCAAACACAAAGCCAAGCATCGGATAGAGTTGTGTAAAGTACTCTGCCACTGGATTGTGGAGCAGTGGAAAATGTGTTCTGTGGAGTGACAAATCATGCTTCTCTATCTGGCAGTCTTAGGGATAAAGGCCCCTTTACACTGAACAATTCAGCAGGTGATTCTCAGGAAAAAAGCGTTTCTTCCCAGCAAGCACCTGCTTGTCAGTGAAGGAGACTGCTGCATTTGCATGCACCAATCTCCTCCACAGTATGAGGAGGAAAGATCGCTAATGCCATCGTTCCTCCTCATACAGAATAATTGTTTTCCAGAGCGTCTTTAGGTGGCATGATCTGCTGCTGGCAAACAATGATTTTGGTGTCCTCATAATTGATCATATTACACGATGAACAAGTGTTTCTCTTGTTCATTGGGTAATTGGTGGCGCCTTACCACGGCAGATGAGCGATAACAAGCATTGCTACAAACGCTTGTTAGTGATTATCTGGGTGATTCGTGGACAGTGTAATGGAACCCTAAGTTTGGGTTTGGTAATTTCCAGGAGAACGATACCTGCCTGACTGCGTGGTGTCAACTGTAAAGTTTGGTGGAAGATGGATAATGCTATGGGGTTGCTTTTCAGGGGTTGGCTTAGACCCCTTAGTTTCATAGAAGGGAAATCTTAATATTTCAGGATAGCAAGACATTTTGGACAATTGTATGATTCCAACTTTGTCGGAACAGTTTGGGTAAGGCTCTTTTCTGTTCCAGCATGACCATGACTGTGTCCCAGTGCACAAAGCTGTGTTTGGACTCAGTATAACACAGTCAGTGTGAAACAGTGGATATGTGAACAGGGTAGTTTGCTGAGACAACAGAACACAACCCTGGAGGAAGCTAGCCAGCAAGAAATATTAAAAACAACTATAGTGGAGTAAATTATATATTTAAGGAGCATTCCAGTGTTGAAAGGAGGTCTGTGTAGAAACTCTGTTGATATAAGCTGTGTGAAAGGACATTACAGGCTCTACAGCAAACTTGTTCAGGAGATTTAAAACATCACTAACCTTTCAACAAACTTTGCATTCATCGATAGTACAGTGTGTGTACATGAGGAATTACACTATTTCTCTCTATCATATGACTTGCATCTAGCATTTTTTAGCAGTTTTCTTCTGTGTTTAGTAAATGTCTAGTTTGCAGTTCTCTCAGACATGGTGGAATATGACCATCTCCCATCCACTGTACCCAGAATGTAGAGACCATGGATCATGGAGGGCATTACAGACCTGTATGGTTGTGAATAAAGTGCTTAGGAAGTTTATATCTCAGCCGATGTAGCTTCAGCAGTTTGCTTGTCTGTGTGTGCTCCTGCAAACTTCTTTCCCCTAACCTCTGCATAGACTTGCATTGACATGTGTAATATGATCCTCCTGCAGAGCTGATCTGTCTTGGACAGACTTAAGGCATTTTTTAAAGTGAAAAGCTATTAGCAAAGGGGATGGGAAAGTAAACAGCTGATAATATGAGTTTCTTCTGGCTGCATGTACTATTGATTTATGCAATGTTTTGTGAACAGTTAGTGACCATTTAAGATGCCTGGACATGCATAAGAAAACAGCCTGGCCAGCAATAAGAAAAATACCACATCCCACTGAGGACATTGTGAAATCATAACTGTGAGTACATCAACCTATAAAAAAAGGTGCAGAACTTAGTCTGATGTTGGGGGCTGCCCTGTGGTTGCATAGTGGAAAAAAAAGGGTTGCACCCCTACATCCAATTACAAAAATATTCCAATCTATATTCTGGTTTGAAAAAATGTAGGCTATTGTTTTTTTGTGGGACAATCACTTGGGCTTTTTTTTTCAAATTGTTTGAACCAGACATTACTTAGGAGCTTTGAAGCAAAAGGGAGTTAATTTCTATGCACTCACAACTTTTCAGTTTTTATTTATTTTAAACGTATCTTCCACTGTAATAATTGGAATTATTTAGTAAGGTCCATTACATGAAATCTAAATTAAAATACATTTTAATTATAAGTTGTAATCCAAGAAAGCCAGAAAATATAAACAAGGGGGTGAATAGTTCAGTAAGGTACTGTATACACTAGTGAAAATATACTTTACGTGTTAAAGGGGTTTTCCGGGAGTTAACTACTGATGACCTATCCTCAGGATTGGTCATCAGTATTTGATCGGTAGAGGTCTGACACCTGGGACCCCCACCAATCAACTGTTTGAGAAGGCACCGGCGCTCCCGTGAGCGCCGAGGCCTTCTCTCAGTTCACCAAGCACAGTGCCTTACATTGTACAGCAGCTGTGCTTGGTTTCACGCTCAACCCCATTCACTTGAATGGGGCTGAGCCGCTCCTAGGCCACGTGACTGATGGTCACTGGCCTAGGAAAAGCTAAGAGAAGGCTGCAGCGCTCATGGGAGCACCGTTGCCTTCTCAAACAGCTGATCGGCGGGGGTCCCGCGTGTTGGACCCCCACTAATCAGATACTGATGACTTATCCTGAGGATAGGTCATCAGTAGTTAACTCCTGGAAAACCCCTTTAAGTAGTACGACATTGGCAGCCTTTATATCAGGATGAAACATAGTGATTAGAATAAGTATTCAAATTTTATTTAACCTCTTTATAAAAACCAATTGTCCATTTCCTAATCCTATTAATAAATATTAACATATAAAGAATAATGTCTTACAGCACAGAAACATCCACACTCATACATGTCAAGAACATTTATGGAAACAAAAGTCACTTGTTGCACTACCATTACCGCATACAGAACAATCACTCTGCAGTGTTGTCCTCCTCTATAATACAACTACTCTTATTCGTATATATCTTGATATTTGTTGGTGTTTGGTCTCTTGCATTCTGGTGGTGGCTGCACTTTACTCAGACAGAGGTGTTGGGTGCTGCTTCTTGACTGGTTAGAATGGCAAGCCACAGATGCACTGGAAGCACTGAATTTAGTGTCTTCTCTGTTCGGCAAACGTCATTTAAATGGTTGCACTGGCAGGAAGACAGTATAAATATAAATCTAGACTCAATAATTGCAGAATCCATACATGGGCGCTTGGCAGCCATCATCGCCCTCTGAAAAGCACATGATGTTGTAGATAACTGGCTCATGGAAAGGTGCCACCGATCACTCAACAAACTAACAAAATGCTCCTTTGTTGAGTAATCAATCTTTCAAGAGGCACCTAAAATTGTCATTTTTCGACAGCACATTGTCCTGCATAAAGAGGGGATTTGCTTCCAATAATATCCAATGTGAATGAAGGACTAAAAATTGAAATACAAATCATTCATCCCCTTTTCACTGGGCTATGCGGAAGGTTTTTGTTATCAATAGCTTTTATTAAACTTCAAAATGTTACAGAAGATATTGGGAGGGATTTTCCCTTCTTGAATGGCAAAAGGTCACTGAAAGTCCAATGAAGCTCTCTAGATGTATAAAGCATATAGAAGTATCCTGGAAAATTCAGTTACGATGGTATATAACACCCAGTAAAATGCATCGAGTGAATTCAATAAGTACTAATCTATGTTGCCGAAATTGCAGTGCATTGGCTCCCTGTTACATGTATGGTGGTTTTGCCCCAAAATAAAACAGTATTGGGAAAATATATATATGCTGATCTCAGTTGTAGCTAGGTCTACTCTCTTAAGAAGAATTAATAGGAAAATATATCAATACGATACCAATAAAATATATCAGTCTTTATTAAATATATACCAATGATCTACATAAATCTCACATGATAAAAAATGAGAGGTACCTATACACAAAATACAGAAAAAACTGCGTAGACAGAGTAACACCCAGCCTCCAATGCGGAACCAAGTCCCAAAATAGGGTACCAGATCATTCACATATAATACCGCACTGCATATAAATAAGCATAAGTAAAGATCACATGTACCTGTCATGGGGTATGGCAATATAATATAAATAGAAAACAATATTCAAATGTGGCTGCCACATTTGAATATTGTTTTCTATTTATATTATATTGCCATACCCCATGACAGGTACATGTGATCTTTACTTATGCTTATTTATATGCAGTGCGGTATTATATGTGAATGATCTGGTACCCTATTTTGGGACTTGGTTCCGCATTTGAGGCTGGGTGTTACTCTGTCTACGCAGTTTTTTCTGTATTTTGTGTATAGGTACCTCTCATTTTTTATCATGTGAGATTTATGTAGATCATTGGTATATATTTAATAAAGACTGATATATTTTATTGGTATCGTATTGATATATTTTCCTATAGGTCTTTTTTGGTGTCAGCTGTATATTATTATGACCTTGTGGGATGCTTGACGCATTGGTTATTATGTTTTGAGGTGCAATATAGGCTTTCTACTCTCTTAAGAGCCTGAGACGGCCCTTTTGGACATAGGCCTACAGGTAGTTAACTCTCAGCATAGGTGGGTGGGATTTGGAGCTTTAATAGTAAAAAATAAGTGAAAAAAAACAGGATGCCCCTACACTGGAAGAGGTTATATACAAAGTACACAAATTTTACCAGACTGAGGCCTATTTAAATCAGAAATGTCTTTGTTATGTGAAGAACCTTCAATATAAGTGGAGGCCTTGGCTAACTTGAAGATCTCAAAGAAACAGTGAGCTTCACGTGCTTTAATTTTTTTACATTTTTTTCCCTCCTTGTTGGACTTGAAGCCTCAGACTTTCGACCACCGGTATTATAAGGTTTCCACTTGTATTTTTTTAAGTACTGAAGTAAGAACTGATCCAAATTAATTAAGGCATTTATATATTGTTGAACTGAATTAAATGTTGATGATAGATGTAAGCATCTGAAAAGCTGCTATTCAGCCTACCCATGATATTTTCTGTTTATTTTTATTGCTTCTCTACAATATTGAGTAAGGGGAGGTAGTTAAGGCAATATACCTGTAAATGTTTAATCCTACTGGGAACCTGTATGCCTAAATATTGAACACTCTTAGTTTGCCAATCCAGTGAAAATCTAGATTGGAGGGTAATCAGAGAGGTGTTCGGTAGGTAGGGCTTGGGATTTCTTTTCATTGACCTTATAGTAGGAGAAATAATTTAACTGCTGAATGATCTTCATCGCAGCAGTGAGGGGTTGCTCTGGAGAGCTCAGAGTTAAGATCACATAATCCGCATACAGAGAAAGTTTATGGTTTCTATCTCTAATACCGACACCTTGTGCCTTTCCTGAAAGTCTATTGGCCTGCACCAAGGGTTCAATTGAAAGGATTAATATTATGGGGGATAAGGGACAACCCTGACCCATGCCGTTTGTGATAGTAAAGTCTGGAGATAGAGTGTTAACATATATCTGTGCTCGGGCTTGGATGGCTCCCAAAAAAGGGGCCGCAGATTCCCATCTTTTGCAACACCAAGAGTACAAATGACCAATTAATGCAGTTGAATGTCTTTTCAGCATCCTGAGTAACCAGGAGCGCTGCCAGCCCCATACTTTCCACAAAATCCACTATGTTTAGCACCCTTCTCGAATTACCTATAATTTGCCTACCCTTGATAAATACAGATTGATCACAGTCAATGCGAGACAGTAAAAGGGGGGCTAGATGAAGTGCAAGCTCTTTTGCATATATCTTCAAATCTGTGTGCAACAGAGAGATAGGTCTAAATTTATGGGGTCTTTCCTGGCTTGGGAATGGTGACAATAATAATGGAAAACATCTCTTTTGGGAAGGTCCCCTTGTTAAATCCTATTTGTAATGTCTCCTGTAAAAGGGCTTGAAATGTTTTGTAACAGCAATTAGATAGACTGTCCAGTCCAGGGGCTTTGTGGTGAGGGAAGGACACAATGATTTTTTGGATTTCCAAACTGGATTAAGGGGTATTCAAGAGGTCTAATTGGGCAGCAGAAATATAAGGGAAATATAACCATACCTCCCAACTTTTGAAAATTGCAAAGAGGGACAATGTGTGCGGTGTACATCACGGCAGTTTTTTTCATACTAGGCCACATCTCTAAGTCGACCCAAAGCAAAATTACTGGAGCCCCTGCGGAAATTTTTTTCTTGCGTTTCAATGTCCATATAAATATTAACACATAAATCATCAGATTATACTGTACAGTGAAACCTCTATGAGCCGACCACCCTTTTTTGCACAAAAAATCGGTCTTTTATGGGGGTGGTTTAGTCAAAGAAAAAAGTATAGAAAATGCAGAATGAAGTGTCTAATTGAAGCAGGAACATGTGCAGTATACATTTAAACATAAATAATGATGATAGAGCACACAATCATGTATTTTAACATGTGTTTAATGGGACAACATCCCTGCTTCCCAATACGGCCCCCATAGCATCCCTGGTCCTCAATATGGCCCCCTCTGACATCCCTGGTCCCAATATGGCCCCCCATAGCATCCCTGGTCCCCATATGGCCCCCCATAACATCTCTTGTAATCAATATGGCCCCCTCTGACATCCCTGGTCCCCATATGGCCCCCCCATAGCATCCCTGGTCCCCATATGGCCCCCCATAGCATCCCTGGTCCTCATATGCCCCCCCATAGCATCCCTGGTCCCCATATGGCCCCCATAGCATCTCTTGTAATCAATATGGCCCCTCTAACATCCCTGGTCCCTATATGCACCCCCATAGCATCCTGGTCCCCATATGGCCCCCCATAGCATCCCTGGACCTCATATGGCCCCCCATAGCATCCCTGGTCCCCATATGGCCCCCCATAGCATCCCTGGTCCCCATATGGCCCCCCATAGCATCCCTGGTCCTCATATGCCCCCCATAGCATCCCTGGTCCCCATATGGCCCCCCCATAGCATCTCTTGTAATCAATATGGCCCCTCTGACATCCCTGGTCCCCATATGGCCCCCCATAGCATCCCTGGTCCTCATATGGTCCCCCATAGCATCCCTGGTCCCCATATGGCCCCCCCATAGCATCCCTGGTCCCCAATATGGTCCCCCCATAGCATCTCTTGTAATCAATATGGCCTCCTATGACATTCCTGGTCGCCATGATAGATGCCCCCAACATCCCTGGTCCCCATCTAGGCCCCCCTGACTTTCCTGATCCCATTGATGACATCACCTGGGCACTGTACAGTACAGTACTGTAGATCTTACAGTCTCCTGGTGCTTGCATGGTCCCGCGGCCTAAACGCAATGGCGCCGTCTTCTTCCTCTCAGTGAGATAGCCACGCCTCCTTCTTCTGTCTCCAATGATGTCGTCTGGCTGCCGCGCTAGCTCTCTCTATCCTCCTCCTGCATCATGGCGCCTGTCAGCACTGATATCGGTATGTGTTCTCTGCTTCTGGTCTTTATAGGGGGGTTTCCAACAACAAAATATGTACGAAAAGTGCCGGGGGTCGGATCAGGGGGTGGTCTGCTAAAAGAGAGGCATTGTCCATAGAAATGCATTGGGGAAAAATCGGTCGCAAAAAAAAATCGGTCGGGAAAGGGGGGGGGTCTTCTCATAGAAGTGGTCTGCTCGGGAGGTTTCACTGTAGATATTTTAAGGTACAAATTGCACCAAATAATGAATTTCTGGTCTAATATACAGGTAGAAACCATACAAACACTTTAGTAAGGAGCAATGTAGTAAATTTATTAATGCACATTTATGCATTAATTCCTCAGGTCAAAAAGAGGGACATTTAAGGCTCAAAGAGGGACAGAGGGACTTGGGTCAAAAAGAGGCACTGTCCCTCCAAAAGAGGGACACTTGGGAGGTATGATATAACGTCTCCAAAAAGGCATTGATGTCTGGGAGATAAACTTGGGGAGGAGTGTCAGAGGGACCTAAATTTTATAGAGCTGAATAATTCAGAAACTGGTTAGCAATACCCTGCAAATCCATAATCTTACTGGAGTCCCAGGTGAAAAGGAGGAAGGGAATTCTGGCTTTAGCAGCTAAGGATTTAAGGTGTTTTGCCAACAAATTCCCTGCCTTGTTTTGAGAGTAGTACCTGGTCTTGACTTTATTGAAAATCTGCTCATATCTGTAGAAAAGGCACTCTTTAAGTTGGAGCCTAAGGATCCCAAGTTGGTCCATGTATAAAGGGGTAATATTATTTTTTGTTTCAGTGTCCTATATAGAATAAGGAGGTCTGAAATCTGTTTGTCCCTATGCTTCTTGGCCTTATGTCCCAATTTAAGAAAGATACCTCTAATGAATGCCTTATTGGCACACCAAAGTGTAAATGGGCAAGAAACAGAGCCAACATTATGATGGAAGAATTCTCTCAGAGCATCCTCTGGCTCAGTCTTTATATGAAGGGTGCGACATGAGGTAAGTATTATTACATCATAGGGCAGGGTGGGAGGTTGCATGGGCTTCATTGAGGGTTAGAGCAACGGACGTGTGGTCCGACCATTTAATGAGGTCGATAGATGAATCTGTGGCCAAGGAAAGATTTATCAACTAAAAATAGGTATATTCAAGAGTACAACTGGTGAGCTGTAGAAAAGAAAGTATAATCCCTTTCCATCAGGTGCAGAATCCACCAAACATCAAATAACTCTTCAGAGTGAGCCAAAAGTGCCAAAGAAGGACCCGCTAATCTGTAGCTAGTGGCAAAGAGTCAAAAGAGTCAATAGAGTCAAAATCTGTACAATGGAGTAGATTGAAATCCCCACAGATTAATAAATGACCCAGTTTCACTAGTATAAGTTTCTTTAAGAATTGTAGCTGATGGGAATTAGGAGCATAGATGGCTACAATAGTAAAGATAACATTATTGATATGACTTGAATAAAAAGGATGCCCTGGAATTAGAAAAAGTGCAAAGCAGAGTAACTAAACTCATAAAGGGCCTATAAGTTTGAAAAACAGTCTTGAAAAAAAGACGTCTAAGGGGGGACATGATTACCCTGTACAAATATATAAACAGACAATAAAAAATTTTGAGCGAAGCGATTCTGTGTTAAACTCCCTCAAAAAACAAAGGACCACTCCTTAAAAGGAAAATGGACATTGATCCAGGGATTTATTCCGTGGATCAATATAGCAGGGTTACAGGTTGGACTTGATAGACTTTTGTCTTTTTCCAACCATAATAAAGGCCTATAGCTGGAAGTGGATCTGCCGAAGTTATGAAGGGGTGCAGGCAGGACTAAAAAAGCAGATCTCAGATGGAAATGGCTCAAACTGATGACAACTGATGCAACATCTGTTTTTTTTCCAGGATCCTGTTTTTTTTTCCTCTCTCTCTCGTCTTGTGACGGATCCGGATCAGAAGAACAGAAAGCTAAATGGTTATGTGAATGCACCCCAAATTGTACAACAAAAAAAATTACTTAGGGCTTGTTCATATCTGCGTCCTCCATTCCGTTATGGCTTTCCGTTATAACATTGTTATATAATGGAAACCATAAGAATGAAATCAAAAACGGAAGCCTTTAAGAGGCATTCCGTTTTGATCCGTCATAATAGAAGTTTATGGGCCTGTATAACTGATCAGTCTGGTTTCCGTTATGCAGGACGGAAAACAAGGTCCTGTCGACCTCTTAAAGGCTTCCGCTCTGATTTAAGTCTTATGGTTTCCGCTGTTTTCCATTATAACAACATGATAACGGAAAGCCATAAGAGAATGGAGGACGCAGATATAACCAAGCCCATATTTTGTAAGTGCATCCCACTCCTTATGGATCTATGTGTTAATCCATGACGTTAAGACATCATTACCAAGTATAGTAGAAAAAGTCATCATTCTCACTCCCTGCCTTATAATCCACACATTCTGTTAATGTAAGCATTCTACACATTCCAACATTTTGACATTTTTAGCTTTCTCTCCTTAGCTCATGTTTATCCATGCTTATATTATAAGATTTTATTCTGCTTCGTATTTTTAAAGGAGTTTTACCTTGTCTTTCCACGCAGGTTTACTTACTGCAAAGTCGGTGTTATCATTGAGCTTTAGTTTCAATGAATTATGCTGTAGATTCTTAAAGGGGCTTTCTGGTTTTATGTCAATAAAGTGTAGTTACAGTAGAAATAAAAAGTTCTATGTTTTCTAATATACTTACCAAGTGCATACCAAGTGCATTTTTCTGTCTCTAGTTTCAGACCTATTTATGAGTCAAATGAAACAAAAAAAAGTAAATCCACTGTGCCTAGCTTGTCAAAGGGACATGATTTAGAAGGAAACAGGCACGGCCTAAGATTTCAACATAAAACTCTGTCACAAATTAAGCCAACTAATAGGTGATGTAAAGTTAGACAAAAGTGTCTAGTTGTGCACCGAATTTATCATCCAGCCTCAGACACTGTGATAGGTTTGGAACATTTTTAGACTGCCTAAGCTTATGATGTCTACATTTTAGATTAGTAAATCTGCTCCATTATGGCTCAATTATACCTTCTTATTAAAATCATAGCTTGCTGTCAGTGAATGAGAACACTCTTGTTTATATTCAGAGGCTGGCAATCCCTACATACCTAATCCTGAATACAACTGTATCCAGTCTAAGCAATGCTCTGTGAGCAAAACAGCCTGGACTCTAGACTGGTACAGAATTCTGATGCAGATGGTGTGTTGTGTTAATGAAGTGCCTTAGAGACCTGCTTTGTTTGGCAGGTTGGCATGATTAAGAAGGAAAGCAAGGTGGCTTAGCAGGAAAGGGTCTTGGTGTAAATTGTGACACCCTGCACTACAATTATGCCACGATTCTGTCTCTAAATTCTGGTCCAAATAATCTAAGTCATAGGTAAAATGAACTCAGTCTAAAGATACCTTTTTCATCCTGCTTCAAGCACTGTGGAAAATCTGGCACATCTTTAAACTGCATAAGTTCACACTGTCTTAGACTAGTTTCAGACTAATGCTAGCGATCTAGCTGGCTGTTCTGGCATGAATAGCCTGACGGATCTCTCTGCATTCTGGCTGGAAGCATGAAAGTCTCCGTCTGACCCTATTAACCATACCAACAAATATACTGAAATCCGCCCACAAATATACTGAGAATTGGCCTTAAGAAAACCGTGCTGTTTTCTTCCAGCCAAATCTTGGTGTATTTGCCAGGCTGTGCACGGATCTCCACCAGTCCCCATTATAGTTAAAGGGACCAGAGACTTTAATGCTTCCGGCAATGGCGGAATGCAGAGAGATCCAGCAAGCTGCTCCCTGCCAGAACAGCCTGACAGGTCACTAGTGCTAGTGTGAAACTAGCCTAAGTCTTAGTAATTCTGCTCATTAGTAATTCTGCCCCACTGTTGCTGCTAATATATTTAGCTCACAGAGCATTGATTAGAAATGATACAGATATATCCACCTCTAGTTTTCGCAGACTTCACTGACAGCAAATTAGTATCTTTGAAACTGAAACATTGAAATATAAAGTTGTAGAACTTTTTACATACACATTAATTATGTTTCAGTTACATAAAACCAGAAATCGTCTTTAAATGTAAGACTGAGTTCACACATCAGTTATTTGATCAGTTATTTACATCTGTTATTGAGAGCCAAAACCTGTATTGAAGCCTACACAGAGAGAAGGTATAATGGAAAGATCTGCACTTATTCTGTGCTTCTGACCCGTACCTGGTTTTGGCTCAAAATAACTGATGGAAATAGCTGACCAAATAACTAAAGTGAATTCAGCCTCAGCTGTCAGGATGAAATGCAGTGCAGCATGTTATAGAGCAGGAGAAGCTGAGCAGATATGTACACTACTTACAAAAAGTTAGGGATATTTGGCTTGTGGGTGAAATTTCAGGATAAACTTAAAATGCTCTCAACCCTTTACAGGTGAACATAATGTGACCTTCTCTAGACATTTGAATGCACTTCTCCACCGGTTCAATGTTTCAGTACTTTTGGCACAATTTGCTGTTCTCTATAATGGACCTTAACGGCAAAATTCACAACAGGTGTTTGACCCATGAATTGCCCAATAAATTTCCTGGTTCAAGTAGAATTTAAACAGATAATCACTGATAGAGGTGCACTGCGGTGGTAGATGCAAATGATAATATATGGCTAAACCCTCACGCTGATGTTAAAATGAGACTTTCGCCAATATATTGCCACTTGAGATACCTTGATGCGGTGCTCGAGCTCCGGTATGTTCTTGATATAAGAATATATTGGCGAAAGTCTCATTTTAACATCAGCGTGAGGGTTTAGCCATATATTATCAATTGCATCTACCGCCGCAGTGCACCTCTATCAGTGATTGTTTGATTATATAGTTCCCACATCCGCACAATTGGTTACCATGTGTAGGATGTTTTTGTGGTACATGTGGTCCACTGCAGGCATCCTTCATTGTATGCATTTTTGCTGGGGATTGCTGTTAGCAACGGATCACATGTGCAGGATCTGCTCCCCTGGTTTGATATGCGCTTCAGCATATGGGGTTTGAGCACTTTTCTGCCATTTTAGACCACGTTTTTTTCAGTGATTATATTAGAATTTAAACAGTCCTTCTCATCATGCTGTTCATATTTTGACATCATGAGACCAAGACGACACCTAACAATTGATCAACAGTACCTCGCCATTGCAAGGCTTTAAGCAGGATCTTCTCAGATGGAAGTGGTCACTGAGCTTAGAGTGTCACAGAGTGTCATAAGCAGGTTGCAACAGAGATGCAGAGAGACTGGAAGAGTCACCGGAAGGCAGAGGCGTAGCTAGAGGTTCAGCACAGGGGGGGCGAAACATACTTGAGTGGGCCCCCCACTTATTGGCTTCCCAAACGCACGTTTCCAACTTCACAGGCACATACTACTAGTTGTGGTTATAATATTGTATTAGAAAGATGACTATATAAACTGCAAGATCGTCTATGCTGCTAAGTACAGTACAATAGACTTTCTACATACCATAGTCTAAATACTCTACCACATAATGCAGTAAAATATAGGATTAATAGGAGTAAAAAACAAGGGGACTCCTATGTTAAAGGAAACGTGTCCCCAGTTTTTACATCACTCCCCTGCCCCCATCAGACCTCAGATCAGCAGAATGTGCCCCCATCAGACCTCAGATCAGCGTATTGTGCCCCCACCAGACCTCAGATCAGCGTATTGTGCCCCCATCAGACCTCAGATTAGCATATTGTGCCCCATCAGACCTCAGATCAGCCTACTGTGTCCCCATCAGACCTCAGATCAGCGTATTGTGCCCCATCAGACCTCACATCAGCCTACTGTGCCACCATCAGACCTCAGATTAGCGTATTGTGCCTCATCAGACCTCACATCAGCCTACTGTGCCCCCATCAGACCTCAGATTAGCATACTGTGCCCCCATCAGACCTCACATCAGCCTACTGTGTCCCCATCAGACCTCAGATCAGCGTATTGTGCCCCATCAGACCTCACATCAGCCTACTGTGCCCCCATCAGACCTCAGATTAGCGTATTGTGCCCCATCAGACCTCACATCAGCCTACTGTGCCCCCATCAGACCTCAGATTAGTGTATTGTGCCCCATCAGACCTCAGATCAGCCTACTGTGCCCCCATCAGACCTCACATCAGCCTACTGTGCCCCCATCAGACCTCAGATCAGCGTATTGTGCCCCCATCAGACCTCAGATTAGCGTACTGTGCCCCCATCAGACCTCAGATCAGCGTACTGTGCCCCCATCAGACCTCAGATCAGCGTATTGTGCCCCCATCAGACCTCAGATCAGCATATTGTGCCCCATCAAACCTCAGATCTGCAAATTGTGCCCCCATCAGACCTCAGATCAGCGTATTGTGCCCCCATCAGACCTCAGTTCAGCCTATTGTGCCCCATCAAACCTCAGATCAGCCTATTGTGCCCCCATCAGACCTCAGATCAGCTTAATGTGCCCCCATCAGACCTCAGATCAGCGTATTGTGCCCCATCAAACCTCAGATCTGCATATTGTGCCCCCATCAGACCTCAGATCAGCGTATTGTGCCCCCATCAGACCTCAGATCAGCCTATTGTGCCCCATCAAACCTCAGATCAGCCTATTGTGCCCCCCATCAGACCTCAGATCAGCGTATTGTGCCCCCATCAGACCTCAGATCTGCATATTGTGCCCCCATCAGACCTCAGATCAGCGTACTGTGCCCCCATCAGACCTCAGATCAGCGTATTGTGCCCCCATCAGACCTCAGATCAGCATATTGTGCCCCATCAAACCTCAGATCTGCATATTGTGCCCCCATCAGACCTCAGATCAGCGTATTGTGCCCCCATCAGACCTCAGATCAGTTGTATTGTGCCCCATCAAACCTCAGATCAGCCTATTGTGCCCCCCATCAGACCTCAGATCAGCGTATTGTGCCCCCATCAGACCTCAGATCAGCTTAATGTGCCCCCATCAGACCTCAGATCAGTGTATTGTGCCCCATCAAACCTCAGATCTGCATATTGTGCCCCCATCAGACCTCAGATCAGCGTATTGTGCCCCCATCAGACCTCAGATCAGCCTATTGTGCCCCATCAAACCTCAATCAGCCTATTGTGCCCCCCATCAGACCTCAGATCAGCGTATTGTGCCCCCATCAGACCTCAGATCAGCTTATTGTGCCCCATCAAACCTCAGATCTGCATATTGTGCCCCCATCAGACCTCAGATCATCGTATTGTGCCCCCATCAGACCTCAGATCAGCTTAATGTGCCCTCATCAGACCTCAGATCAGCGTATTGTGCCCCATCAAACCTCAGATCTGCATATTGTGCCCCCATCAGACCTCAGATCAGCGTATTGTGCCCCCATCAGACCTCAGATCAGCCCACCCAGCCACATAAGATAAAAATAAAAACCTCTCTTACCTGTTCTGCGCTGCGGCTGCCCTCCGGTCCGCGCTCCGCTCTCTTCCCTGGCCCGCGCACACTATGACCTGACGCTGCGTGCAGCGTCAGGTCATAGTGCGCGCCGCCAGGGAAGAGAGCAGAGCGCGGACCGGAGGGCAGCCGCAGCGCAGAACAGGTAAGTAAGATTGTTTATTTTTATGGGCCCCCTTGAGTCACTGGGCCCGGAGCCGTCGCCCCCCCTGCCCCCCCGGTAGCTACGCCACTGCCGGAAGGCATAGAAATAGAAGTCCTTGGGCACATCCCACACTGATGACGGCTTCATTGTGAAAAATGCCCTGCAAAACCAGATGGTGAATGCCACACAACTCCAGGCACATTTAAGGGAGATAAGAGGCACCCAAGTGTCACGTCAGACCATTCAAAACCATTTACATCAGTGTGGTCTGCGTGCTAGATGACCTGCAAGACCATCCTGGTACTTCCTGCCGAAGGTTCATAAGTCACTGAGCCGACCCCCTGGATGCCCTATTGTGGTGGGGATCGGCTCGATGACTAAGCCTCTCTCGAGGTACATTGATTTTCTCCTTAGACCGATGTTGAGTGGTGTGCCATCATTGTTGCGTGATATGAAAGATTTCCTCCGTGCCCTGAAAGATTTTCAGTGGCAGGAGGGTTTCAGTTTGCTATCACTAGACGTTGAGAGCCTTTACACCCGGATTCCACATCAAGAGGGTATAAAGGCACTTTTGGAGATTTTGGAAAGTGCAGGCAGGAGTGCCAGGTACAGTGAGTTTGTATGGGAGTCGTTGGATTTCATTTTGTCTAACAATGCATTTACATTTGGTAACAAGTGGTATAAACAAAGGCATGGCACGGCCATGGAGACTCCTGTCTCCTGTACGTTTGCCAATTTGTACCTACTTAGGTTTGAGGATAAGTTTGTTTATTCGGTTGGAAATCCTTTTCTCAAATATATCATCTTATTTTTACATTTTATTGATGATATATTTATAGTATGGTCAGGGTCTGAGACACAGGCACAAGAGATTGTTGATTACCTTAATAAGGTGAATGATATGAATATGAGATTCACGCATAAATATGGAGGGAATACAATGGAATTTTTAGATGTTGCTGTCATGGTTTGCGGCGATGGATTGGTCACGGCTGGGTACAGGAAGCCCAGGAAGGCTTGCACTTTCTCCAGACCTGAATCCAATTAAAAACCTTCAGGAAGAGTGGGATGCCATGCCTCAGCAGACAAGAAGTTGACTTGTGAACAGCATTAAATGTTGTCAAGCTGTAATTGATGCTCAAGGCCATATGACAAGTTATTGAGACTTTGATATTTTTGTGGGGGTATACCTATCACTGTTGTTGGCTTTTGTTTGAATAAATTGTTTGAGATGGGGAAATCACCATTGCATGCTTCTACTTAAATGTGTGTGTACATATATGTCAGTCATTGATTATACACTGGGAGATGTTATCAGTTATTCATAGCATTCTCTGTGTAAGTGTGTATACAGAGATAGCTGTCATTCGCTGATAGATGTACATGGGGGAGGTGTTATCAGGATTGATAGCATTCTC
>ONZH01025148.1:0-32312 GCA_900303285.1 Rhinella marina | reverse complement strand
GGACGAGATGATGGTTTGATTGGTACCATTTGGGGGTAAATACGCCTTTTTGATCGCATGGTATTACACTTTTTTTGAGTCAAGGTGAAAAAAATGGCTGTTAGCCATTGTTAGCATTCACCTGGGGGGCCATCTCATGTAATATTTTTATAGAGCAGGTTGTTACGGACGCGGCGATACTCAATATGTCTAACATTTTTATTTTTGGAAAGTTTTACACATTAGATGCATTTTTGAAAAAAATAAAATATTTTTTTGTGTTGCCATTTTCTGAGAGCCATATTTTTTTTAATTTTTCTGGCGATTGTCTTAGGTAGGGTCTCATTTTTTGCAGGACAAGATGATGGTTTGATTGGTACCATTTTGTCGTACATACGCTTTTTTGATCGCCTGCTATTACACTTTTTGTAAGGGAAGGTGACCAAAAAATGGCACTATTTATTTATTTTTTTTTACTACGTTCACCTGGTGGGGTGGATCTTGTGATATATTTATAGAGCCAGTCGATATGGATACGGCGATACCTAATATGTCTATTTTTATTTTTTTCCCTATTTTTTACAATTTTTTTAAATATTATTTTGTGAAAAGGACACTTTTTTTTTTCTTTTTGGAACTTGAAACATTTTTTTGTAAAACTTTATTTTTTTTCACTTTTTTCACTTTCTTTTTTTTACACTTTTTTAACTTTTGGGGGTCTGATCCCCTTTACAATGCATTACAATACTTCTGTATTGTAATGCATTGGCTGTAAGTGTATTACTTAATGTAATACACTTACAGCCTTCTGCCTGGGAGATTCAGGGGGCTGGATCTCACAGGCTTCCGTAGATAGCAGCCGGATGCCTAAGGGAGGCATCCGGCTGCTATCTAAGCCATCGGGTCCCTGTCACAGCAGCGCGGGGACCCGATGGACACCCCTTCCCACCGCCCGCATCGCATGTGCCGCGGTCAGCGCTGACCGAGGCACATGAAGGGTTAATGCACCGGCATCAGTGTTTTTACCGATGCCGGTGCATACAGCAGGGGTCCGGCTGTGCCCAGTAGCCGGACCCCCGCCGCTGATCGGGCGGGCGCAGCTCCTGCACCCACCCGAACAGCGCGCTGTAGCACTACGGCGCTGGTCGGGAAGTCACTTCCCGCAGCGCCGTAACACAGTGGCTTGCTAGTGTACCAAGTGTCCAAAAATGATGACTTAATGGGGGCAGAATGCCTGCCCATATGACATGCACAAGTGTTATTTATCATTAAAAAGAGTGGCTTGTTGGCCTTCAAAAATTCTGCGTTAACAGGGGCAGAATGTTTGCCCATAGTTATACACGTACAAGTGATAATTGTCAAAAGAAAAAGTGTCTCAGTCTGAATGAGCCTAGAAAAAATTCTTCTTTTAGAGCAGCAAGTGTACAAGGAGTGGAAAGGGTAAGGTAATAGTGGCATGTGGCCGCAACAGTAGTGCTAGCAGTAACAGAATAGCGTGGAACAGACATCACAGTAGACAGTAGAACAAACATGGTGCATTAGGGGATTTGCAGCGAGGAGTAGCAGCTGCAGTGGTGGTGGCAGTAGCAGCCAAATGATACATGTTGGCAGGCAGAAAGCAGCAATAGCAGGATGGTGGCAGTGGCATGATGACATCAGCAGTAGCCATAAGGTATGGAACATGATGGTAGCACGCAGACAGCAGCAGTGGCTAGATGGGGCACCATCAGCAAAGCCAGATCTGTTCATCGGCGTCAGCCAAAAGAATGTGAAAATTCTTCCTGACCCATGCCTCCTTTATTTTGATAAAAGTGATGTTTTGGAAACTGGCAGAGGACAACTTGCTCCATTTGGTTGTCACCACACCCCCTGCCACTTTAAAAACCCTTTCTGAGATGACACTGGAGGCTGGGCAAGAGAGAACAGAGAGAGCATAGTGGACCAGTTTGGGTCAATGTTCCAGTCTTCCTGTCAAGAAGTCCATGGGGTCATTGAAAGGTATGTGCCAGGGAAAGGCCACAGTCATTTAGAGAATGAGACAATTTTAAACATTAAAAAAAAAAAACTAAAATGGACAGCCGGCCAGACAAATATAATACAGAAGAATTACATTTTGGTGAATTGACGAGACAAGTTTTGGCAGATGGTGAAAAAACTGTTCCATAGTGTAACAACTAGCAAACTGAATTGGCTGCTGTGGCTTCTGCTACTCGTTGCAGCAGAGGCAGCTGGAAAGAGGTGAATAAAATTTGTGTGAAGTCAATTATTTCTGAATGCAGCTGTACTCTTGCCTGGAGCCACACTATCCATGTCAGAGCTGAGAAAAATTCAATTTGGATGAAGGAGTGCTGTATATTTACCACAACTAAGTGGTGCACCAGCAAGTGAATTGCCAGCAATTTGTCCAAGTGGTATTTCAGCTTGCACATAACCTAATTGGTGGTTGCAAATAATATTCTCATGGCCACACATTCTGTAATGGATGTCTCACGATGGAGCGAAGGACAAGGAAGAGGAGGAATCTGAGCAGGAGAATAAGCTGGAGCTGGAAAGAGGAGAGCAGGAAGACGGCTGGATCCAAGGCATGGTGTCAGACTCTACATCATCCTGCTGTGATTGAGAGGAGTGAGCCATCCAGTCCACAATCTCCTCTTCTTTGTCCTAAAAAAAGTTGCACTTTTTGGAAGCCAAAGAAAACTGTGGCCTACTACTGCCTAGATGGCTGTTATTGCTACTACCGACATGCTTGCTCTGGAAGGACAAGGCCTTGGTCTTTTATTTTTAACTTTTCCATATTCCAGACATTTTATTATGAGGCCCAACAAAAACTCAAAATTTTTTCAAACAAAAAGTCACACAAATTATGTTACAGTTATAGCAAAATTGCCAGTTTGTTTCTGTTATTTAAAGACAGAAGTGCAATTAAATGTCCTTCCCCCTTCTACAAACACTGCTATTGACCATTTGCTTTGTAAATATTGCAGTATTGGCGCCAGTAAGGCCAGTAAGATTTTTGCCTACTCAGGGGCGTAGCTATAGGGGAAGCAGGGGAAGCGGCTGCTTTGGGGCCCTAACTCAAAAGGGGCCCCATCCTAGGAGGAGGACTAAAAGATTTTATTGTCAGGGCCACTCATACAATGACATTATATACACTGTAGGAAACAGATGAACTGGCTGTTGGGTCTTGTCTGAGAACACAATCTTGACTAGCCTCAGGAGTGCCAGTTGCACAAGATTTGGGAGTTGCAATAAAGTTGCTGGGAGAGAGGGGCCCATTAAAAAATTCGCTGTGGGGCCTGATCATTTCTAGTTACGCCACTTCCTACTGTACTATTTTTTTTAAAACACATGTTCAAAAAAAATCTTTCTTTACTATTAAGACATATTTTAAACATTTCAGGGGCGTAGCTATAGGGGAAGCAGGGGAAGCGGCTGCTTTGGGGCCCTAACTCAAAAGGGGCCCCATCCTAGGAGGAGGACTAAAAGATTTTATTGTCAGGGCCACTCATACAATGACATTATATACACTGTAGGAAACAGATGAACTGGCTGTTGGGTCTTGTCTGAGAACACAATCTTGACTAGCCTCAGGAGTGCCGGTTGCACAAGATTTGGGAGTTGCAATAAAGTTGCTGGGAGAGAGGGGCCCATTAAAAAATTCGCTGTGGGGCCCGATCATTTCTAGTTACGCCACTTCCTACTGTCCTATTTTTTTAAAACACATGTTCAAAAAAAATCTTTCTTTACTATTAAGACATATGTTGCAAACTGACAATACAATTATTCCCCGCCCTACCATCAATATAAAGATGAAGAAGAGTCCAGTGAGTACTGTTATTTTCTTTTAAACATGCAGGTTTAAAAAAAACCAATCTTTACTGTTAAGACACACCTTGCAAGTTTGTAATGTGATCACCCCCAAAACCACCAATATAATGATGTAGGAAAGTCTGGTAAGAATTCTTCACTATGTTATTTGCGTTTAAAAATGCAGCTTCAAAAAAAAAATCTTTCTTTACTATTAAAGACACATATTGCAAACTTTCTACGCTGTAATTGCACTGGTATAAAAATGGTGTTAATGCTAAAAATTATTTTGCTATGATTCAGTACACTTAAAAAACATGTTTGCCAAAAATGTGCAATTTCTCAGCAGCAGAATGCTATTGAAGTGTTGTGCTGGCAATAAATCTATCTAGAAACTTGACGTTTTTATTTAAAAACTAATACTAACTATAGCTATATTGCTATAAACTTTAGCTTTTTATTTTATTTTTATGAAAGAAAAAAGGGGGAAAATATGTGTGTGTGCGCATTTACATTACATACACACAAAGTCAGGGCAGGAAAGGTTTCAATGACTATTACAGAAGGAGAACTGTTTTTGTTATGTTCTGAAGTAACTTTGTCTCTCACTTGCAGAATTAAAACAATCTAAGCAGAGAGGGATCCCTGCTGCCTTTTTATGATCTATTATTTACACTTTGTGACAGGCTGTTACTGTGATCTTATGCCCAGGAACCACTTTGATTCCTCTCTGGGGTCTTCACTGTGACTGCATCAGTATAGTAATAGTGTGGTCACAGGGATATGCAGCTCCAGAGGGTGATAGCAGATCATAATGTAACCTTACGTCAGGTTACATTTAACAGCTTACAACTACAAGATATATAGTCTGATAATGGTAGGCAAGTGGTCAATTAAATTGTGCACTGCTTGTGACACTCATAATATACCATGCTTTTCGCCTTATAAGAGACACTTTTTACCTCCAAAAGTGGGGAAAGAAATATCAGTGCATCTTATAAGGCAAAAACTAATGAGCACTTCCATTATGCAGGGGATCATTGGTACAGTAGGACCTGGAAGCGATGAATGCAGCGCTCCCTGTGTGACTCTGTACTCATCTCTCCCTGCTCTTCGTTGGCCAGCACCGCACGCTGTGCTGTGACCTGTGGACAGCATGAGAATGAAGGAAAGCTCTGTGATCTCAAGAGTGCTGGATCTAAGAAGAGGCAGTGGTGGTGTTCAGAACAGAAGTGGTGAGTTGATTTTTTTTGTTTTATCTGAAGTTAACATTGGGGGCCTGATCTGAGGCTTGTTTGGTGGTCTGAACTGCGGTCTAATTAACATTGGGGGTCTGATCTGAGGTCTGATTGGGGATCTGAGCTGGGGACTAATTAACATTGGAGGTCTGATCTGAGGTCTGTTTGGGCGGTCTTAGTTGTGCTCTAATTAACATTGGCGGCTGATCTTAGGTCTCTTTGGGGATCTGATTAACATTGGGTGTCTGATCTGAGGTCTGATTAACAATGAGCGTCTAATTGAGGGTCTGGTCTGAGGTTTGATGAAAAATATTTTTTCTTATTTTCCTTCTCTAAAACCTAGATGCTTCTTATAGACATGTATGTCTTATAGGGTAAAAATATAGATGTTTAGTATTTATATAAGTATAAACCCTTTATTACATTTTTGTTGCTGATAACATGATATAAATTACATTTGTGCTTAGATTATGAGGTCAAAAATGTGATCTGTAAGGTTTTTTAGATGCATATTTGAAATTGAGGTTGCAAATACCATTTGTCATCCTTGTGTGTCCCAGTAGGAAGCTATAAATTCTGTTAATACACCTTCCACACTTTATATCTCCTGATGTGCAGTAAACCTAGGCCATCAGTGCCCAGCTTGACAAAAGAAAGTGAAGGCAGAGAGTGCTAACAGTTTACCTTATGGTTCATTCTAATAAGAGATAAGAGATAAGGTAGTTAGAGAGAGCACCATGACAAACTGTATATCTATATCTGTCAGCCTTGGTCAAGGGGATTATCTGCTTCTGTAAGGCAGGTCAGGTACAGATATCACCACCACGGTCTTGTCAGTTAACACTTTGGACAACACACTTGACCACCTGCATAGATTCCATGAGTTTCAATAACATCGTACAGATAAGAGCATAGGACTGCTATAAAAATAACTTATTTACTTTTTTAGTAGATACCACGAAGCTAAACTTCCAAGACGTTTTTGTAGGTTTTATGACAGATAACGTATTACCTAACTGCCAGCATGCAGAAATGACCCAATTATTGTTTTTTATTTCTCAACACTTTATAGACCTTTGTGACACAGATACGACATCAATATATCTAGTCAACTATTAGCTATTGCTGTTTTTTTTTAAGTCTTTGTCACTATTGTGCTCTCTCTCATGGGTGTAGAGTGGCATTTGTGAATTGTCATAAGAAATGCTTAGCTTTCATAAATTTTATATACACACATGGAATGTGAAATAATGATCAGGCCGATACGTATGTCTTCTATGACAAAAACACACAGTGTAGCTTAGTAAAAACAAGTTTTTCTCTCTCTTTAGTTACCATTGTCAGTTTGCTGCTAGCCTTTCTATATTAAATAAGTTCCAGCTTCAACACATTCTTTCCATAATGAAAAGTTATATCACTGGCCAAAAATTCTTTGCCTACCAGCTCCTTATGGTTTTCAAGATCTGTGATTGATTGATGATTTGGAAAAAGAGAAAGAGAGAAAGAATGGAAAGAGAGAGAGAATGCTAATCTGAGTTTCTGGACTGGGCAATATATATGTGTTGCCTTGGGAAGTGTTCTTTTTATTATGCAGTGCATCTAGTATACGTAGTGTGTGTGTTAAGTCAGGCAATGCTCCTCTGGATTTCTGAGAAAGATATTCAAGTTAGCATTCAAATTAGCTAAGCCTATCTGATGCCAGCTGATGTAACATGTGGTAGCTTTCATATATTTTGTGCTAAAACCTAAAGGAGCATTGACTGGCTTAAAATACTTCTCATGTGTCCTTGGCGCTCTCTATAGCAAAATGAGTACCCCTAACAAGGCTTCTCAGCAGCCTAGCAAGTTTTCTTTGCTCTGCTCTATTAAAGGGTAATTACCCTGAAGAGCTGGGTTCTTGGCATGAGACACTCAGTTTTTTTCCTTTTGGAGGCTTGTATGTCTCTTTTCCAGAGAAGCATTATGTGGGCACAAAAGCACGACAATAGATAAAACATTTTAAAATTAAAAAACACTGATTGAACAGTTCAAGGCTACTAATTTTTGATAACTTTGCTCATCTTTAATACATACTAGAGATAAATAAACCAATTCTCTCGCTACACCAGAGATTGTTACATAAGAATTTGCAGGGCAACTGGAGCATATTTTATTAATATAATAATGCAATATTTTATCGCGGGTATAGCAATCCAATTTTTGCTGTAAAATGTCTTTAAACTACATGGTCTAATGCAGTAATGCATCTGCTAACATGGATATAACAATGAAATGTTTGCAGTAAAATGTCTTTGAACTATATATTCAACTATATTACAGATGTAACATTGTAATTTTTGCGGTGAAAAAGTCTTTAAACTGCACAGTGTAATGCAGTAATGCATCTGCTAACACAAATATAACAATGAAATGTTTGCCATAAAATGTCTTTTTACTATGTATTCAATATCATGGGTATAAAAATACCATTATTGCAGTATTGCTTTTCCTGTAACTATCCAATACATTGCAGCAGTATGCAATGCATTTTACCCCTTCCCGACCAGTGCCTGTTTTAAACAGCAGGTATCCGGGACTGATGTTGACTGATAACTTGTGGTAATGCCGACCGTAGACTTTTAACCCTTCAGATGCCGTGGTTAAACATGACCATGGCATCTGAGGGAACTATAAAAAAGTTTAAAAATTAAATAAATGTTTAAAAAATGTTTAAAAATATAAAAATTCAAATCACCCCCCCTTGCCTGAAATGTAAATAAAATATGTAAATAATTTAAAAAATGGGCATCTCCACTTGTGAAAATGCCTATACTATTAATATATAAAAATCTGTATCCCATACAGCAAACGGCGAAGCAGAAAAAAAGTCTAAATGGCTGATTCACCATGTTTTGGTCTCTTCACCTCCCAAAGGTCCAGATTTCCTCAGCAAACTGATGAAATAGATTGCATATAAATCAGGTGAGCTATGATTTCAAATACTACCCCGTGAACAGCTCAAGTTAGTGGTACCAATACAAACAAGAAACATACGGGGTGTATATAATATCAGATTTTATTATCAATTCTTGTAAAAAGTAATTAAATATTACACATTCAGCATACGATATTAAAACAATGTATCTCATCAGGTGGTGGTTATACAATTACACATCAAGCATATGGATAAACATAGGGCTCATAGTCATATAGGAGTAAAAAAATGGTATACGTCCTGTGATCCCAAGTTTACACTCTACACCATAGGGTATCAGTAATTATGTATTATCAACCTTGTATAGTACAAAAAAACTCAAAAGAGGTCAAGAACAGTCACATCATATACATAATTGTATTAAATAGGTCAACAGGGAGTTACAATATCATACCTTGACCATCAGCCCACACCCTGATGGTCAAGGTATGATATTGTAACTTACACTGTAATATCAATGTGAGATGCTGTGATCACCTCTGATCACGGCATCTGAGGGGTACAATGATGTGGATGGCACATTTGTCGCTCCCTGTCTTGCACCAACTACTTACCAAAGAAATGAGCTTTTGTAAAATTCAGCAAAGCAATCAAATCAAAATTTTTATTACTTCGCTTTTCACTACTAGGAAGTAGGAAACAATGGCTAATCCTCTTACCACATCATCTATAAAAAATGGTGGAGGCAGTGTTATGGCATGAGCATGTATGACTGACGAGTGATGATTCTGTGGATACATTTAGCAAGATAAGTTCTGAAGTTTATTGGATTCTGTTAAATACCGCAAAACGACATTCCAACTACATGCTTCATATTACAGATAAGTAAAATGGCCTAAATGGCAAAAGAATATTATAATCTTCAATGGCCAAATAAGTAACCTGACCTAAACTTGATTGAGCATGCTTTACACTCACTGAAGACAGAACTAGGGACAGAAAAACCCACAAACAAGCATCAACTGAAGGTGTATAATAATGTTTGTTTGTCCAAATATTTAGAGCCTATGAAAATGGAGGGTCTATGTAAAAATGGCTGTAATTCCTAAGGGTTAATGCAATATTTTTGTTAAACCCCCTTTTATATTATTAAAGTAAAAAGTTTATATTTCAATCATAATATGCAATAGTATAGAGGCAAAAGTATGAAAATAGTCTCACTGTCTAACTACTTCTGGACATGACTGTATACAATATACATAGAAAGTTAGGAGACAGGTCTATAACTACCCAGCCTGGAAAAAGGAGCCAAAAGATCGCTATGCCCAGATACTTGAAAGATGCTGTTACAGATTTTTTCACTGGGGGCCCTGAAAGTTTATGTTACGCCACTGAAAAGATGTCACATATTTGTTAAATCTCTGGAAAACCACTGTGTTTCTTTAATGGAGGAACTGAAATGCAAAACAATACAGGCAAGGCATTGAGCTGGCTTCTCCAGTCTCCTCTCTGGCAGAAGAAGGCTGGCTCCATGACCAATGGCTGGTAGCCTAACATCTGTGGGTTGGTCATCCGGCTGGCTCCCTGGTCACAGGGTTGATGACCAGGATTTGTGGTATAGTATCCCCGTCTCAGCGTTTTCTTCCAGTCACTCATGCAGTCTGGCAGACTCTTACTAAGCACTGGTACCTATCTACAGACTACTAAGGACTCCAACTGTTCTCCTTGTATATAGTTGCTAGCTAAACTAAAACTTTGTGGAGAAGCAGAGCTTAAACAGAAACATTGTTACAACTCTGTTGTAACAGAGTTAAAACAATTAGAAGGTCAGTGTGTCTGTTTTTTTGCCTCCAAAGTATGGCATAGGTAGAATGTCAAAAGGTCTCTCAGTATTAGCTGGCTGTACATTAACACACAGTGCAGCTATAGTGTAAAAACAGTGCAAATGAACAGGATTTATTACAATAAAATGCAGTTCAACAATATGACACAGTATAAGTGCACATAACAGCATAATCAGACTGCAAGTTAAACCTTCAAAGTGCAATAAAGTAGCGATTTGATGGCTTTGCATAGTTGCTGTAGGTGAAAATGTCCACAAACGTCCATAGTCCAAAGTACTCTTGCTACAGGGCATTAAAAATGCAGCTTTATGGGTCCAATCTGATGCAGGATAGGTCATCAGAATAGGTCACCAATATCTGATTAGTGGGGTTCAACTCCCAGCACTCCTGACGATCAGCTGTTTGAAGAGGCTGTGGCTCTCTGGTGAGCTGGCAGCCTCCTCCCTGAATCCCAAGCACAGAGCCATACACTGTATAAACTAGAGGCTGTGCTTGGTATTACAGTCAGACCTCCACAGATCGGTTATTAAGGACCTATCCTGAGGATAGACCATCAATATTAAACTCTTGGAAAACCCCTTTAATGTTATAGTATTACACTTAAAATTAAGTAGAAGAAGGTAGTATATTGAAAGACCTTACTGGCTTCTTTACTCTGTATAAAATAGCTCCATTCCCAGAACTGCGGCATCATGTGACCTGCGGTCTAACCTCCAGATCTATTCTAGCCTATGAGATTCACATCAAGGCACTTATAGACTTGCATGGAAAGACTTACTTCTGGGTGACATAGCAGATTCTGTATCAGTCCAAGGGGTCAGACTGCTGTTTACGAGCAGCAGGAACAGAGTCATTAAAGCAGAATAAAGAAGCCAGTAAGGTCTTTCAACATACTACCCTAATGGTAGTACCCTAATGCTTGTGACACGGCTGTGCTATGTTCGAGTACTGCATGGGCTGCTGCAGGCTCTAATTAAACTAATGAGTTTGAACTGTTTAGTCAGTCTATATTGTTAATGGCCATGCGGCACCTTCAATAACTGATCAATGTTACAAACAGGGCTGGACTGCTTCTTCAAGGGAGTTTATACTGTTTGGCTGTTTTTGAAAACTCTTGTTTCACTTCTGTATGTTTATTTGATGTTTGTAGGCAATTATCTTCTTGTCTTGGATATGAGGAGTTTCTCCACTTCAGAGAGAATTCTCTGGCAAAAAAACAGAGGTAACTGTAAAGTAATTTATATTAATCAGTTTGAACTATGTCACTGAAAGTTCTACACAAGTCCATAAGAAGCCAGGTATTCAATAAGTATAAAATATTCAATTATTAATATTATAAAATATTCAGTAGGTATAAAATGACAGTATACAGTGCTCTTGATTTGAAAATATTTCCCAGCTCTATAGTGTCTTCGCTTAAGGTGGAAAGGTCATCACTCCTTACATGTCTGTCTTAGTAACTACTTGCATTCCCCATGTAATAATTCTGGCGCAGGTATGCTTATGACTCTATGTTGTGCAATTATATTATTATTCTTACTTGAAGTTTATGAATGAATTGGTAGTGTAGTGTCCCATAAGAAATGGGACTGCATAAGAAATTAATAAGCCCTTCTTAGCTCACCTCTGATCCACCTCCCCATATAGAGGGGTTGTTGTGGAGTGTAGAGTGAGACAGTGTGAGAGAAGGAAGCAAGGAAATGCAATCCTGAGAAGACCAGACCAGCCAGCTTGTAACACAGAGCTAAAACTAAACATTTAAGAAGTATTCAAGCATTATAGTCTTTGAAGAGAGGTGCGTGATAAGAGACTGTGGAGATAAACTGCTTAAAGCTTTGTGACTCCATGATACAGTTGTCAGGGGAAAATAAGAATCTCCCGGCTACCAGGCATACTATAGAAGCAGACTGGCCATCTGCTAGAGGACTTTGCTCAGTATTGTAGTGATGCATTTTTATGAGAAAGATTGAAAGAGTCAGCAAACTTTAAATGAAACAGAATGTAGTCTGTCATATAGGGTGGTGGCCCCATAGCTGAACTGAGAAAATGTGATAGTGAAGAAAACTGGTTGTTTGTGAGAGAGAAAAGCAAAGTTTCGGGAAAACTGACTCAGAGAAGAAACATCTACGCCTAGGTGTGGAAACGCCCCCCAACTTGTAACACTAAGATCCCTTTTTTCAGACTGCTGGCAATTTGTTCATAAACTTCTAGTAGGGATATTAGAGGAATGTAACAACATGGACTTATATGAAAAGATGGTCCAGAACTGCACTCAACACTGAAATTGCAACATTAAGAAGGGCAAGCTGTAAGATCCTGCAAATTAAGGAAGTAGTAGGTGTCGCTAAGATCTGCAGATGATCAGATTTTCAAGCACCTAGCTCCAATCTGTGGCATGTAGGAAGGGAATAAAAGCAAGTTTGAATGCAAAGTTTTTTTTCACTCCATGAAGCCGCAAAAATCTGATCAAGTCATTTGCGGTTCCTCTTGTTCATCAATGTGCCAGTTATCTGCACTTGTCACAAATTTGGAGACACAGAATCCTTGAACTGAGAGATCTTGGTTTATCACTTCGGCAGATCGCTACATTCCAAGGCCAAGATGTCAGCACTGTTGAACCTTGAGTGCCCCAGTGGTTGGGAGAACAGCAAGGAACTGGAATGACAGCAAGTAATGCATAGAGGCAAACTTCTGCACAGATGGATCGTCTGATTAGGAAAATGGTGGTAATGATCCATTCTGTACTGCAAGTGAAATCGGAAGCCAGATCCCAATACTAGGGAGGTAAACAGTATCTACACAAACCATCGGAAGGCGTTTGCATGACACTGGGCAACAAGCCAGATGTCCATCTACAGGTGTTCTTCAACCTCACATGGCTGATCTTAAGGGCATGGTGCACAGCAAGAAAGCAGTGTAGGCTGGAATGGAGGTCAGTGCTTTTTAGAGATGAGTCCTACTTTTGTGTTGGAGACAATAATAGCTGGAGATTGGTCTGGAGACCACGTGGTTAATGCCATGAAGAAGTCTTCACAAGGAAAAATCATTACAGTCCTATTCCTGGGATTATATTGTGTGGTGGCATAAGTATGCTAGCTGGCCCCATCTAGTCTTCATTTCAGGTACACTAACAGCTTGGCATGATATTGATTTGGTCATGAAACCAGTGTTATGGCATTTCTCTAAAGTGTCCCATGGGCCGTTTTCATATGGCAACACCAGGTCGCATGTTGCATGTGCTACTATGATTTCTGCATGTATTTCTGTGCATGGTGCTCATACAAGATACAGAATAAACTGAATAAACCAAGAAGTTTTGAATATTTAGTTTCCATTTTTAATCATTTGTATATCATTAACCTGCGTATTGATCTTGTGATTCCCAGAATTTCACGGCTTTTCCTTCTTGGTGCTGCAGTTTTAATATTGAGGAGGGCATTATTACATAGAGACAAATATGTAGTTACTAAAACATTTATTTCTGGAAATGTGACAGGTCCTCTTTAAAGGGGTTGCCCAGATACTGATGACCTAGGTCATCAATATCAGATCTGTGAATGTTCAACAATCAGAATCCCCACCAATTAGCCACTTTCAGCAGCTGCAGGCCCCAGCCTTACTGTAACACAGTGGATGGAAATGGAAGCAGAAAGATTAGTGCACTGTGTACTGGCCTTGCCCGGTTCCTCCAGCTTATCTCCAATTCAAGTGAATGGGAGATGAACTGCAATAACCCAGCTGCAGTAGCAATGCTAGTATTAGTCCTCTAGGAGTAAGTATCCATTCACACGACCGTATGAATGGGGCCGTATGTATTCCACAAAATTGCGGAATACATGCAGCCCCATTCACCTCTATGGGAGCGCACAGCCAAGTATAGGCATTTTCAATGGGGCCGCACGGCGTGTGTTCCGAGCGCTGCGGAACACACGATGGGCAGCCCCCGTATATTTGCGGGTCCGCAATAATGCGGACCCGCAAATATATGGTCGTGTGAATGGGGCCTTAATCCTTTGATGTTCCAACTATTGCTAAACACATTTGGTCAAGACAATGATATATACACTACTCACAAAAAGTTATGAATATTTGGCTTGTGGGTGAAATTTCAGGATGTATCTAAAATGCTTTAACATTTACAGGTGAACTTAATGTGACCTTCTCTAAACTTTTGAATGCACATGTCCAACTTTTCAATATTTCAGTCCTTTTTGCACAACTTGCTGTTCTCTAACAAGGAGATTAACAGCAAAATTCACAGCGGGTGTTTGATCCACGAATCAACCAATAAATTTCCTAGTTCAATTAGAGTTGGTATTTAAACAGTCCTCATCATGCTATTAACATTTTGACATCATGAGACCAAGACGACACCTAACAATTGATCAATAGTACCTCGCCATTGCGAGGCTTCAAGCAGGATGTTCTCGGAAGGAAGTGGCCACTGATCTTAGACTGTCACAGAGTGTTATCAGCAGGTTGCAACAGAGATACAGAGAGACTGGAAGAGTCACAGAAAGGCATAGAAGTGGAAGTCCTTTGGCCACATCCCACACAGCTTCAATGGGAACAATGCCCTGTGGAACCGAATGATGAATGCCACACAATTCCAGGCACATTTAACGGAGGTTAGAGGCACCCAAGTGTCACGTCTCGTACTGAATAACATTATTCATTCAGTCATTGTGCCTCTGCATGAACAACACAGGCCTAATTTCATCTTCATGGATGACAATGCGCCAGCTCATCAAGGTCGCATCATTAAGGAACAGCTGCTGGAGACTAGGGTACCTCAAATGGAGTGGCTGCACTTTCTCCAGACCTGAATCCCATTGAAAACCTATGGAATCAGCTGAGTAGAGGCTTGTAACTCTGTGCCCCAGAACTTCAATGACCTGAGGGCCGCCCTTAAAGAAGAGTGGGATGCCATGCCTCAGCAGACAATAAGTCGACTTGTGAACAGCATGACATGTCGTTTTCAAGTTGTAACTGAAGTTCTTGAGACATTGACATTATTTGTGGGAGTATACCCACCACTGTTGTTTGCTTTTGTTTCAACAAATCGTTTGAGATGAGGAAATCATCATTGCTGTTTCTACTTAAATGGTCTACTTTCATGATATGGACTTTACATTTTCCATAAATTTCACCCAGAAGACAAATATACATAACTTTTTGTGAGTAGTGTATATATATAGGAAAACTAAAAGATGTATGTCCTTTTTACAAACCCATGTTTGTTAATATCAGACTCAAAGGCTAGATTTCTAATGCAGTAGTTGAATGGAGGGTCTAGAAAGAATGAGACGGTGCTACATCTACATGTGGCAGAGACCTGAGTGATCCATATCCTCTCACTGTCCCATTGATTATCCGACATTCTGATATCCATCAACATTTAGAATGAGACAAACAATGGTCATACCTTCATATAATGGTACTTATTGTTTTTTGTTAATATATGTGCTAGACACTGTTGCATTTGAGATTATTATTAACCCTCCAGGCTTACCATGAGTACCACTTGCATCAAACACTTATTTCTCACCCAATACAGGCATGCCATTCTATTCCTATCCCCGGTGACATTCATCCATCGGGTTACTTAGCAACAACAGGGCACGGAATTGCCTTCCTCAGCAGTGTTAATTCTTTTTTCATTTGCAGCTCGTAGATACTTGGTAATATCTGTTGTCCTCCAGTGTTGACAAGGTAATATGTAGCTTACTGCTGTTCTTGGTTTATTGCAAATGGTTTCTTTCTTTTCGATAGCACATTGTGTGAAGGCCTCACAATGTGTGATAAATGTATACCATGTGAGTTTGGCCATGTAGTGAGATATATAGTTCTTATAGATACTATACTGTGATCTTAGGGGCTCAAGAGCTGTGCCTGAATGACCACTATGATTACTACCAGATCCTGGTGGTGATTGACAGCCAGGCTCCTGCTATAACCACTAGCGTGCCAAGGGGAACTTCCATCAATACAGATGGAAACGCTCATTGCTGGAACTCAGGGGAGCCAGCGTTCCTTTCATTCACTAACTGCTGCTCCCAGGCCAAGCCCAGCGGTGACACCATGACGCATGTCTCACTGCTGCAGTGGGCCGGAGGAGAGAAGGAGCGCAAGGAGAAGAGCTGCGGTTAGTGAATGAAAGGACCACCAGCTCTCCTGCATTCCAGCAATGATAGGTATGTGAGGGGGCCACTGGAGGGGGGTCATTATACTGTGTGAGGGTCCTTTACACAGTATAATGAATCCCAGTGCCCCTCACACACAGGATAATAACCCCCAGTGCCCACCCATTCAGTATAATGATCCCCAATGACCTCCTATTCAGTGTAATGACTTCCAGAGCCCTCATTCAATATAATGACCACCAGTGCCCCTCCATACAGTATACTGTGTGGGGTCCACTGAGGGTCATTATACTGAATGGAAGGCCACTGGGAGGTCATAATACTGAATGGAGGGCCACAGGGGGGTCATAATACTGTGTGTGGGGCCACTGAGGGCTCATTATACTGTATGTGGGGCCACTGGGGATCATTATACTGTGTGGAGGGCACCATACTTTTTGGAGGGCACTGGGGGTCATTATACGGTGTGGGAGCCACAGGGGGACATGTAAATGTAAAAAATGCCACAAGAGGGCCCACTGAGATTTATCGTCCAAGGGCGCACATGAACCTGGGGCTGGCCCTGCCCTTAGATGCTATGGTCAAACACGACTGTGGCATCTAGGGGGTCAGACAAAAGCAAATGATAGCAATTGCAGGACACATTTCAGCCCTGTCCTAAAGCCTTTTTGAACTGCATATGTCACATGACAATGGGGCAAACATGACTGGATAAATGACTGGCTGCAGTGGCCACTTGACCTGCATCAAAGTGGATGTTGGTGTGGGGAGACCTGAGAGCTGCAGCAGTGGTAGGGGCCAAAGAAGCTGTAGTGGTGGCTATCAGGCAAGTATAATTCCTTCTACAGATATTCAGAAATCCTGAGGGATCTGCCATAAAGTACCCCAGGGGTGAACCATCCTTGTAAGCTGTTTCACTACAAGACTTGTGTGCCAGAAATTTTTTACATGCATCATGGTTACATGATCTGATCAATATCAGATCGGCGGGGGTCCGACACCTGGCACCTCCGCCGATCAGCTATTTGAAGAGGAGGCGCGCGCCGTATCAGCGCTGCCTCCTCTTCACTGTTTACATGCTGGCCGACACGGGGGTAGTGGTGAGCAGGTGTAATTACACCCAACTGCCCCATTCATTTCAATGGGAAGAATCACTCCCATACAAGTCTATGGAAGCGATTCTTCCCATTGAAATGAATGGGGCGGTGAGGTGTAATTACACCTACTCACCAATACCCCCGTGTCGGCCAGCATGTAAACAGTGAAGAGGAGGCAGAGCTGATACGGCGCACGCCTCCTCTTCAAACAGCTGATCGGCGGGGGTTCCGGGTGTCGGACCCCCGCCGATCTGATATTGATGACTTCCTTGTCCTGTGGGGACCAGAAAAAGTTGGAAACACTGCAATGTAGTGGAGGGCAAGCAGGTGAGTCTTCTTTTTTTTATGTTCAGGGGCACAGGACTGGACGATAGATGTTAGCTTCAACGCCAGACAACCTCTTTATAGTCAATAACAATTATTTGGATTAGGTAATTATTGTTGGCCAGAAATCCCACTTTTTGGGGGTCTTGTTGGGGTATTTCTGGTGGTTTTTCCCCTCCCTTATAACATAGTAACATAGTAACATAGTTTGTAAGCCGAAAAAAGACATCTGTCCATCCAGTTCAGCCTGTTTTCTTACAAGTTGATCCAGGGGAAGGCAAAAAAAAAAACCCCTGTGAGGTAGAAGCCAATTTTCCTCACTTTAGGGGGAAAAATTCCTTCCCGACTCCAGTCAGGCAATCAGAATAACTCCCTGGATCAACGACCCATCTCTAGTAACTATAACCTGTAATATTATTACCCTCCAGAAATACATCCAGGCCCTTCTTGAACTCTCTTAGTGAACTTACCATTACCACCTCCTCAGGCAGAGAGTTCCATAGTCTCACTGCTCTTACCGTAAAGAATCCTCTTCTATGTTTATGTACAAACCTTCTTTCCTCCAGACGCAGAGGATGTCCCCTCGTCATAGTCACAGTCCTCGGGATAAATAGATGATGGGAGAGATCTCTGTACTGACCTCTGATATATTTATACATAGTTATTAGATCTCCCCTCAGTCGTCTTTTTTCTAAAGTGAATAACCCTAATTTTGATAATCTTTCTGGGTACTGTAGTCCACCGATTCCAGTTATTACTTTAGTTGCCCTCCTCTGAACCCTCTCCAGCTCTGCTATGTCTGCCTTGTTCACAGGAGCCCAGAACTGTACACAGTACTCCATATGTGGTCTGACTAGTGATTTGTAAAGTGGCAGGACTATGTTCTCATCACGGGCATCTATGCCTCTTTTGATGCAACCCATTATCTTATTGGCCTTGGCAGCAGCTGTCTGACACTGGTTTCTGCAGCTTAGTTTGCTGTTCACTAAAATTCCTAGGTCCTTTTCCATGTCAGAGTTACCCAATGCTTTACCATTTAGTATGTACTGGTGACTTGCATTATTCCTTCCCATATGCATAACCTTACATTTGTCAGTGTTAAACCTCATCTGCCACTTTTCTGCTCAAGCCTCCAGTCTATCCAGATCCTGCTGTAGCAGTGCACTGTCCTCCTCTGTGTTAATTACTTTACACAGTTTAGTGTCATCTGCAAAAATTGATATTTTACTGTGCAAGCTTTCTACAAGATCATTAATAAATATATTGAAGAGAATAGGACCCAATACAGACCCCTGTGGTACCCCACTAGTGACAGTGACCCAATCTGAGTATGTACCGTTAATAACCACCCTCTGTTTTCTATCACTAAGCCAGTTACTTACCCACATACAGACATTTTCTCCCAGGCCAAGCATTCTCATTTTGTATACTAACCTTTTATGTGGTACCGTGTCAAACGCTTTGGAGAAGTCCAAATATACGACATCCATTGAGTCGCCACGGTCAAGTCTAGAACTTACCTCCTCATAGAAACTGATTAAATTGGTTTGACATGACCGATCCCTCATGAAGCCATGCTGATATGGAGTTATTTGCTTATTTTCATCGCTCCCTTTTTTATCGAGTTCACCCTGTGGTATATATTATATGATAACTTTATTCTGCAGATTGATACCATTATGGTGATGCCAAACTTACCATATTTTTCGGACTATAAGAGGAAACAATTTATAAGACGCACTAGGATTTGGAGGAGGAAAATAAAAAAAAAAATATTTTCCATCAGACCCCCAAATCAGACACTTTCTTCATCGGCCTCGGATCAAACCCTCATCAGACTACCAATCCTCATAAAACCCCAAAATCAAACCCCCATTCTTCATGAGATATCAGATAAGACCCCCAAGCTCCATCAACCTCAGATCAGACCCCTCCAGCCTCCATTAGCCTCAGATGAGCCCCCCATCAGACCCAGATCAGACCCCCAATCAGCCTCAGATCCAACCCCACTGCCCTAAACAACCTCAGATGGTACCCCACAGCCTCCATGAACCTCAGATCATCCCCCATCAGACCCCTAGGCCGCATAAGACCTCAATTAGACCCCCAATCAGACCTTATCAGCCTCTAATCGGACCCCCAGCCCCACTCAGCCTCAGATCGCACCCACAGTTCCCATCAGACCTCAGACCAGGCATGGTGAGGACAGCCAGCCCTCAGCTCCTGCATGCTAATGATCGCTTCCCTAATGGAAGATGTCATTACATTCAGACCAAAAGGCACAGTACCATTTTTCCCCTATCTTTGGGGAAAAGGTGTGTCTTGTAATCCAAATTTTTTTTCATGTTTTACTACTTTTTCATCAGAAAAATCACTTTATCAACAATCCAGTTGTATTTGCATCATCATATCTAAGACCCGTAGCTTTTTATTTTTCCCTCAATAAAGCTGTGTGGGAGCTTGTTTTTTGTAGCACATGTTTTTTTGAACATTTTTTTATACAATTCCTTCAAGGTTTTTTTTACATTTTTTAATGCCTTTCACCACATGGGATAAGTAATGCGATCATTTTATAAATCAGGTTGTTATAGAAGCGGTAATTCCAATTATGTTCCATTTGTTTTTTTTTTTTCCCCCATTTTTAACGAATTATAAATGAGTGGATATGGGAAAAGGCTATTTTTCTACTTTAAATTTTTTCTGTTTATTTTTTTTTAAGTTTTTTAAGGTCCCACTAGTCATCTATTGCAGTGTATTGCTCTTGTCAGTTTTACACTGACTCCCAATTAGAACCTGTCTCTAGCAGGGCTTGGTAGCTTTCGGTATATGGCAGACAGGGGCGTAGCTATAGGGAGTGCAGAGGTATCAGTCACTATGGGGCCCAGGAGCCTGAGGGGGCCCAAAGACCCTTGTGCCACATAAGAAGACACCGGTATTATAAAAAGTGCATACTGGTCAAGTTACACCTCTGGCTGGAGGGAAGGGGTTAGGTCAAGAATTTAGCATGGGGGGGTAGGGGTGCCGTTTCAGTTTTTGCCTCAGGCAGCACAAAGCTATGTGCAGGAACACTGAGAGAAGAGTGGGCCAAGCTGAACTCTAGCACTAGGGTCTATGAGCCTTTAGCTACACCCCGATGGCAAACCTGGAAGTTTTTTTATTGGTACCTTGCAATCACAATGCAGAGGGCTCAATGGGGGAGAGAGGGAGATCGCCCTACCTGTAAACTACTTCGATTTTACAGTCGCTACTGACAGCTGCATCTAAATGGATGGGATTGATGCTAACTCTGATCTCGGCAGTTGCAGCTGGGTGTCAACTGTATGCTGCAGCTGCCACCAGCTTCTATCTCCATGCCGTAAATAGATGGCATGGTGCTCTAACATTTAGTTTGCCAGGACTTACATTTAAAAGCATGGTGGGTTAAGGGGTTAAATAGTTCATGGTTGTCACATAGTTGCACAAAGGTATCAACAGCCGGTCAAGGCAGCTGTACTCATCAGATTATATGCTTTTATGAAATATATAGGGTTTAGACGTGTACTTCCTTTTTAAGGTGTTCAATCCCTGCATTTTTTCAGGTTCCAGCTTCAAGTCAGATTTTTAATCTTTCCCATTCTGATGATTTTATGAAAATGTGTGCAATTTAGGCTTGGTATAAAGGCATATTGTAGTGCAGAAAAAACACATGTAGAACAGTAGCTATCTCTATAATAAGGGTTTTCCTTGACATGCAGCTTAACTATAAAAAAACAGTACAGACATCTAAAACTGCATCTCACACGTAAAGCCTGACATTGCCACAAACAGATGTTGACTCTAAAATGAACCCAAATTATACATCCGTTCTTTTACTGTCTGTTATTCACATATTACTTTCTTTGAACCTCTGCAGCATAGCGATCAGTGACGTCTTTCTTGTACCTCAGTCTCCCTCCTCCTCATCTATTATCTGCACATTAATGGGAACAGTCACCTTGAGCTAGTGACGCAGTGTCAGGCATCCATCTCATGGAGTAGCAGCCTCCCTCCTTTTATGTACACTGCTTAAACGAGACCTGCCAAATGTTTAAGAAATCTGCATCTTCAATTATAACGCAACTGTATATTACCAGTAATATGTACAAAAGATCCCCATTTGGGTTTTGAATGCAATTTCCTATATATACTCATTTTTAAAAAATAAAATTACATATGTAGTAACAGACATTGCAAATCTTTGACAGCCTGTATTACAGCCAGTTTATGATGAATTATTTCAGGTAAAGGCTATGGAAAACTTTGCGTTATTTTTTTCATTATTCATTTGCTTCCTAAATGCAAAATTAAGCAACATTTTGAATGAGTTTTTTCATCCATCGCAAAAAGCGTAATAATAAGATGTAAGTAATGTTCCACTATACAGTATGTACCCCAAAATGGTGCCATTGAAAAATATTCATCCCGCAGACCTCTTAGGCCCCTTTCACACGGGCGAGATTTCTGCACGGGTGCAATGCGTGATGCGAACGCATTGCACCCGCACTGAATCCTGACTCCTTCAATTCAATGGGTCTTTTCATATGAGCGATGTTTTTCACGCATCAGTTCGCCGTTGCGTGAAAATCGCAAAATGTTCTATATTCTGGGTTTTCACGCAGCCCTGGCCCCATTGAAGTGAATGGGTCTGTGTGAATCACGCATCAATGCATGATTCACTGATAGTTGCTAAGAGATGTTGTTTGTAAACATTCAGTTTTTTATCACGCGCATGAAAAACACATCAAAACGCTTTGCACCCGCGCGGAAAAAACTGAACGAACGTACGCAATCGCAGTCAAAACTGACTGCGATTGCGTGCGGATTTTCCGGAAAGCACCCTGAATGCATCTGGACTGAATCCGTGACGCTCGTGTGAAAGAGGCCTTATGGGTGCATTGACAAAAAAGATAAAAAGTTATTGCTTTCAAAATGTGACAATGATAACATGAAAAAAAAGATTACCGTGTCCTTAAGATTACACTAGGGGTTAACAATTTGCCACAATTCACTGTTGTGTGAGCGTTACACAGACTTGACATCAGTGACAATCCTGCTGCTTTTGACATATATCTGATATACTCATTTCTGTCTGTGTCTGTACTCTGCTCTCCCTCTCTACTCTGTTCTACTCTGCTCTCCTCCAGGAAGGGGGAGTGGTTGTATATGGCAGATCAGAGTGTGGAGAGAAAAGAAAACATCCAAGGTTATGGATGGGTGAAAAATGTCCATTTTGGGACAATCACTTTAATAATCTTCAATACCATATCGTAAATGTACAACACGGAAGCCAATATGCTTGTACCTCATGCCATACATTTGCAGCATAGCTAAAAAAAGCTGAGCTCGTGCCATTAGCAGAGGGTTTCAGCTGTAAGAAACAGCTGACTCCCTATTGCAACACCCACTATCAGAGATAACTCTGACCACAGGTGTTTAAAGGGTTTCTGTCACCAGTTTTGGGCATATAAAACAGGATGACATTTGCAATGTGCAAATGTCACCTGATGCCCAAAGTGTTACTCACTCTCTGATTGCAGTCCTCGTTTTAGTATAAAATCGACTTTAGTAATATGCAAATGAACCATAACTAGGTGCAAGGGGCGGTAACCCTGCACCTAGTATCATCGTTTCCCCACCTTTAGGTACGCCTACTTTCTTGTGATGGACAGGGCTAGGCAGCTCGCTCCATCTGCTGCCGGCCCTGTCCGCGCTGCAGATCCCGCGTCTGCGCCGTGCGGCCTTTATTCGGCGCAGGCGCAGTGAGTGCCCCTGGCCGCCGGGCTCCCGGCTTCATCACTGCGCATGCGCCGATTGAAGGCCGCGCGTGATCTGCAGCCATAGTCCATAGCAACTGCATCATCTAAGTCTTGGAAATGCTGATTTTGATCATCTCACCTCCTGAAAGAATAGCGTAAAATGGATTAAAAAAAAAGTTATATTTATATCATACCAGCCCGCAGAATAAAGTCAAGTTATTTACTCCACACGGTGAAACCCAATAAAAATAAACATTGACAGATTTGATAGTAATTGCCCACCTCACCTCCCAAAATGTGGGGACAAAATGATGAAAAGGCCATATGTAGCCAAAATTACCAATCGGTTGCTTTGCCGAATTTCACAAAAGTATTTTATTTGTGATGTATTTGTCACGCTCTGGTGTGGAGGGAATAGCCACACCGAGTGTACGAGGGAAAAGACCAAAACCAGGGAAACGGTCACCTCCTGCAGGGAACCCTGAAACTAGGCCCTGACTGACTACCAGTATGAACAAGCCTTAGTGGTAGGAGAGTTCATACACAGGAACCTAATAATCAATTCTCCCTAAAGAACCCTGCAGCTAGTGACACAGGAAAGAGTCAACCCGTTCCTCCCAGAGTAAGGACGAACAGGAGACTCCAGAAGGAAAACCACAAAAGGGAAAATGTCACTTATCTTAAAGCAGATATCGCAGCAACCGGATCTCAGCCGAGATCCACACCACACACTACAATGTAGGCAGAAAGTATAAACCGCAGTGAATACTGGGAAATGAAGGAATAAATAGAGGAGAGAAAATTACCACACCTACAACAGCTGAGGGGAAGGGGTGTGGTAACCAGAAACCAAACCAAGGGGAAAAAATGGCAAATTATGTCACTTTTGAAAGCCGCGCAGAACGTCTGATACCAGATGCGAGCCCACTCATGACATTACCCCCTTTTACGGGTGACCTCTGGGCACCCAGGACCAACTTTATCAGGATGACACCTGTGAAAGGCTTTCACCAAACGACTGGCATTCACGTCAGATGCCGGTACCCATGACCTCTCCTCAGGACCATAACCCTTCCAATGATCTTGATTAGAGATGAGCGAGCACTAAAATGCTCGGGTGCTCGTTATTCGAGTCGAATTTTTCCCGATGCTCGGGTGCTCGTTTCGAATAACGAACCCCATTGAAGTCAATGGGAGACTCGAGCATTTTTGCAGGGGACCAAGGCTCTGCCTAGGGAAGGCTGGGTGAAAACCTGGAAACCTCAGAAAATGATGGAAACACCACGGAAATGGACAGGAAACAGCAGGGGCAGCATGCATGGATGCCTCTGAGGCTGCCTAATCCCACCATTACCCCAAATTCTCCTAGTGGGGCATGTGTGGTATCGATTCTTCTCAGTTTAAAATCGTATACGTCCCCTATCTTGGGACCATATATTTCATGGATTTTTCGACCACGGAAAAGGAAAAAGAGATTGCTCTGGCCAGGGGAGTGTCTTTCCTACTGCAGCTAAGGGGACGTGTCCATGCTCTGCCTATCACAGGTCAGGAGGCAATTAAAAGAAGAACCAAAAAAAACATCAGTACAATATCTAATACGTCCCCTATCCGGGTAAATTGTTTGGAGAGAGGGCCTGTAGGTGGGGGGCAGGCTGGGGGGAAGGAGGTTGAGCTGGAAGAGCCAGAGGAGTGCCCCCTGGGCTAGCGTGTGTGGTGGTGACAACAGCCGGATGGATTTGGAAAAACTGTAGCATCAACCGGTACGGTATGTATTCTTCTGAGTTTAGGAGGAAAAAGACGTGCAGTATGGAGCAATTACACGGAAACTATTAGATTAGGCAGACGTGGTCTGCTTAATTGCAACCCAGACAAATGAGAGAAAGAGAGGAAAATGACGTATTTTTAAAAGTGACGTTCAGTATAGATCAGGGGTGCACAACGTTTTCTGGGTGGGGGCCACATTGTCCGACTGAACCAACGTCAAGGGCCAAAAATAAAATTTAAAGGGGTATTACCAACTGAAATACTGTATTTATGGCAGATTGAACACACAGTGTATACCATTAATGTCTAGTTACAGTTCCAGGAGTCCCATCTAATGGGAGAAATACATGAAAAATGCATGTGAGCAGCCACAAAACATGGACATACATGTCTGTTACCAGATGGATGGGGCCACACAGAATGGTATCAAGGGCCGCATGTGGCCCCCAGGCCGCAGGTTGTGCACCCCTGGTATAGATCAAGTGTGGCACTGTATGTGTTCTATGTATACTACTCAGTTTAATACCGTATATGGCAGCTATCCGGAAAAATAGTTTGGAGAGAGAGAAAGATAGGAAAAAGACGTGAATTGTTTGGAGAGAGGGCCTGTAGGTGGGGGGGGGGCAGGCTGGGGGAAGGAGGTTGAGCTGGAAGAGCCAGAGGAGTGCCCCCTGGGCTAGCGTGTGTGGTGGTGACAACAGACGGATGTAGTTAGAATGACGACGCAGGATCCCAACTTAAAAATTTAGCATCAACCGGTACAATTGTCAATTATGAGCTCGATCAAGTGTGGCATGACTTTTTAGATGGAGATTGCATGTGGTCACGTACTCCCTGGAACCCCATAGTCACCCCTTCTCTGATGTGCTCCCCCAGAACATTCTCTGCCCCAATTCGCAAGACCTTTTGCAGTCTCCGTGTGCTGACAGTGGGGATTTACCAGTGTTGTCTGAGGAGGTGGTGGACAATGGCGAGACACAGGTGTCGGGGGGTGAGGTAGTTGTATGGGAAGCAAGTTACAGTGGGGACTCCTTGGGGGGACTTTCTCATGATGGGACAGATTCAACTTGGGTGGATCAGGCACAGGAACAGATCAATTTTTTTTTTTGTGTTTATTTAACTTTTATTTAGCACAAATAACCACAGAGATATTTATTCGTTATCTTCGCTGTGCAGTCTGTCATTGGGGTTCGTCACTTTGATGGCGAGCTGTGCCGCTCTCTCCACAATGGTCTTTAGGTTCTTAGATGGAGACGTTGTGGGCAATTTCTGCACAGAAGGACTTGTTGCTCATCAACAGAACCTCGAGCTCCTTGACATTGTGGACCAGGAATTTGCGGAACCCTGTGGGCAGCATGTGTTTGGTCTTCTTGTTGCTACCGTATCCAATGTTGGGCAATATAGATACGTAGGTAATATTATTTTTCACACCTATCCCAAAAACAAAATTTACGCAGTTTGCGCAAATAAAACTGGAAACTGGAACTGGAGAGAGGGCCTGTAGGTGGACCTCCAGAAAAATTGTTTGAAGAGAGGGCCTGTAGGTGGACCTCCGGAAAAATTGTTTGAAGAGAGGGCCTGTAGGTGGACCTCCGGAAAAATTGTTTGGAGAGAGGGCCTGTAGGTGGACCTCCGAAAAAATTGTTTGGACAGAGGGCCTGTAGGTGGACCTCCGGAAAAATTGTTTGGAGAGAGGGCCTGTAGGTGGACCTCCGGAAAAATTGTTTGGAGAGAGGGCTTGTAGGTGGCCCTCCGGAAAAATTGTTTGGAGAGAGGGCCTGTAGGTGGACCTCTGGAAAAATTGTTTGAAGAGAGGGCCTGTAGGGGGCAATTGTTTCAGCTTGTGCACCAGGGCCTGTTGCCTCTATTCACTCTCATACTCCTTTCCTCTGCAGGGAAGTGGAAAGGTTCTGCTTGTACCGTGGGTCCAGGAGAGTGAACACCCAGTAATCGGTTTTTAAAAATTCTTCTAACGCGAGGGTCACAGGATAGGCAGCCTAACATGAAGTCTGCCATGTGCGCCAGAGTCCCAACACGCAAGAATTCCCTCTCCTCACTGGCCTGACTCTCCATTTCCTCCTCCTCTTCCTCCTCCTCCTCCAAGTCCTCCTCTTCAGCCCATACACGCTCAAGAGTTAAGGACTGAGCACTGGTACCCTCTACTGTCTCGCCGACATTCTCCTCCTCTTCCTCCTCATCCTCATCCCCCTCCTCTGATACGCGCTGAGAAACAGACCGGAGGGTGCTCTGGCTATCAAGCGACGTATCTTCCTCCACCGTCTCTTGTGACAAGCGCAAAGCATCCGACTTGATGCTGAGCAGTGAGTTTTTCAACAGGCAAAGCAGCGGGATGGTGAGGCTGATAATGGCGGCATCGCCGCTGACCATCTGTGTTGACTCCTCAAAGTTGCTCAACACCTGGCAGATATCAGACATCCACGTCCACTCCTCAGTGTAGACTTGAGGAATCTGACTGACCTGACTACCAGTTCTGGTGGAAGTTGACATCTGGCAGTCTACAATCGCTCTGCGCTGCTGGTAAACTCTGGATAACATGTTTAATGTCAAATTCCATCTCGTGGGCACGTCGCACAACAGTCGGTGAGCGGGCAGTTGTAGGCGGCGCTGCGCTGCCCTGAGAGTGGCAGCATCTGTGGTCGACTTGCGGAAATGTGCACAGATGCGGCGCACCTTGGTGAGCAAATCAGACAGATTGGGGTATGTCTTGAGGAACCGCTGAACTATTAGATTGAACACGTGGGCCAGGCATGGCACATGTGTCAGTCTGCCGAGTTGCAGAGCCGCCACCAGGTTACGCCCGTTGTCACACACAACCATGCCTGGCTTGAGGTTCAGCGGTGCCAGCCACAGATCGGTCTGCACCGTGATGCCCTGTAACAGCTCTTGGGCGGTGTGCCTTTTGTCACCTAAGCTCAGCAGTTTGAGCACCGCCTGCTGGCGTTTACCCACGGCACTGCTGCTGCGCCTAGAGCTACCGACTGAAGGCGCCGTGCCCACGGATGGTAATTCGGTGGAGGAGGAGGAGGGGTCGGAGGAGGAGGAGGCATAGTACGTCTGAGAGACCTTGACCGAGGTAGGCCCCGCAATCCTCGGTGTGGGCAGTACATGAGCGGCCCCAGGGTCATTCTCGGTCCCAGCCTCCACCAAGTTAACCCAATGTGCCGTCAGTGAAATATAGTGTCCCTGCCCGGCAGCACTTGTCCACGTGTCCGTGGTTAGGTGGACCTTCTCAGAAACAGCGTTGGTCAGGTCACGGATGATGTTCTGTGACACGTGCTGGTGTAGGGCTGGGACGGAACATCGGGAAAAATAGTGGCGGCTGGGGACCGAATACCGAGGGGCAGCCACCACCATGAGATTGCGAAAGGCCTCGGTCTCTACCAGCCTATAGGGCAGCATCTCCAGGCTAAGCAATTTGGAGATGTGGACGTTGAGGGCTTGGGCATGTGGGTGGGTGGAACTGTATTTCCTCTTGTGCTCCAGCGTCTGCTGTAAAGACAGCTGAACGCTGCGCTGGGACACATTGGTGGACACTGTGGAGGATCGTGGAGGCGAAGGTGTGGTTTTCCAGCGGGAGGCGCTCGTGCCGGGGTCCTGGGCAGGGGGTTGACTAGCAGAGGCAGCGAGTGACACAGGGGGTTGACTAGCAGAGGCAGCGAGTGACACAGGGGAAGGAGCAGTGGTGTGACCCGCAGGAGGTGGTGAACGGCCTTGGTTCCATTGAGTGGGGTGTTTAGCACTCATATGCCTGCGCATGCTGGTGGTGGTTAGGCTAGTAGTGGTGGCACCCCTGCCGATCCTGGTGTGGCACAGATTGCACACCACAGTCCGTCGGTCATCCTCACTTTCTTTAAAGAACCTCCAGACTTGCGAACATCTAGGCCTCGCCACGGGAGCTTCACTACGTGAAACAGTTGCTGCTGATGCACCAGCTCTGGCCCTGCTTCTCCCTCTGGCCACACCACTGCCTCTTACAACCTGTTCTGGTGCAGCACTCGCCTCCGCCTCAGAAGCACTGTCTTCACTCGGCATATCAACCCAGCTTGGGTCAGTCACCTCGTCATCCTCCGATTCCTCAGTCAGCTCCCCCTCGGACTTCCTGCCCTGACAACAACTTCACCACTGTCTGACAACCGTGTCTCCTCATCGTCCGACACCTCTTTACAAACTTCTTCCACTAACTCAACATTGTCATCATCATCATCATCACCCACAGACTGCGACAGTTGGAAAACTTGGGCATCGGGAACGAGGTCAGCAGCAGAAGTGGTTTGTGACTCTGGGAAGGGTCCAGAAAACAGTTCCTGAGAGTATGCCGGATCGCATTCCAAATTTTCCTGGGAGGGGGCAGACTGGGGGGAAGGAGGTTGAGATGGAGGAGCCAGAGGAGTGCTCCCTTGGGTAACGTGGGTGGACTGCGTGGAAGACTGACTGGTGGACAAATTACTTGAAGCATTATCCGCAATCCACGAGATCAGCTGTTTGTACTGTGGTGGTTTCAACAGTCCTCTACCACGTGTCCCTGTAAGTTGAGACATGAAGCTAGGGAGTGTAGCTCTGCGGCGTTCCCCTGCTCCCTCATCAGCAGGTACTGTCTCACCCTGGCCAGGACCACGGCCTCTGCCCCCTGCAGTAATTGAATGCCCACGCCCTCGTCCTCGACCCTTAGCCCTGGGGTTCAACATTTTCTGTATATAAAGGAGAGTATATGAGTGGCTCACCACTAGATACCAATGGTCATTTGGGGTGCTCTTGTCCTGGCTTACCCACAGCCCAAGGAGATATATATGAAGATTTTGTTTGTCAATTGTGGACGAGCACACCCTCTATCTGGTTGAACGAGTTAAAATATTAAATATGCAATAGATGGATTGGATGATGTATCCCAAAAAATGTGTATAAAAAAAGTATATATTTATTAATACTAAAAATGAAATTTTCTATAAAAAACAGTACAAAAACAAAAATATAGACTTAACACAGATTAGTACATAAATAGATATACGTATATATAAGATCGACCAGCGCTGGTATCCGTGGAATAGATATAGATAGTACAGTTGTATTAGTCTGATAGGACCTGTATGGTATAATAATATCCAAGTTCGTGATGTATAGGTCTTGGTAAGTTAATGTCTTTATATATAAGCTTGTGAATGATCCTGCTGTAATGAGTAGCATATAGCAAGTAACAAAATGTAGCAAAATTGTGGAGAGAAACAGTAGCTAAAAACAGAAATTGTGGCAATTGTAGAAACTTTGGCTTGGTTCATAAATAAGCGCTTGATTGTCACATCTCATGGATATCCTTACATAAAAATAAAAATAAGGGAAAAAATAAAAATGGTAAAAATGGTAATAGATAGTTTGTGTATTTAGTACTTTACCCACTCGCTGATAGCCTCGGTGAGAAGCGCTTGTTAATTCAGCTCAGTTGGTAGTACCCGGCTGTTTGCACTGGGTGGAATGGAGAGAAGTTAGTTGTCCAGCTCCGTCTGTGTTTAGCCTCCAGGGATTTGGCCGACAGCACGAGGACGCTGACTCTCTTCTGCGCGCGCTTTTGACTTTGAATGCTTTAACTCCTCAGATGCCGTGCATTCCAAACATTAAGTGATACTGACAGTGGCGTCCCACGTATATCGCTTCTTATATTGCTTTGTTAGTTTCCTCTGTGTGTCCTGGTATGATATCCAGAGAGGTTAGATCGTATTACAAGTTCAAGAAGTTAGAGTTGTAAATTATAATGAATACACGGGTGATGAAAGGAGATGAATTGAAGTAAGTGCCAGAGTCCAAATGTCTTTGTAATCACCAGACGCGTTTCGGGGCGTATTAGTCTGCCCCTTCCTCAGTGGCAAAAGTGACTGGACTCTGGGTCTGGCAAACCTTAAATAATGAGATCCAATTAACATTTGATTTCAAAGATATGGCCTGGATTGAAAATCTGGATTCACCTATTATACAGTTTCAAAAGGAAGAAAAGGATTGGGACTAAAATCCAAATCACTGCATTCTTTTGTTTTATAAGTAGATAGTGTGATCTCATATAGTGATGGATTGTGTCTTGGTTTCACATGTGTAGATAAGAATAAAGGTGTAGTTGTGAATAACAATTTGTATTATGTACATATTTTAGTGTGTTGTCCCTTGTGTCAAATAATTAAAAATAATTAAAAATAAAATGGATTGGTTGTAGAGTCTGCTACTATACATAGTTCTACTTATAAAATATGTATATATATACGTGTCCTTATGAGGTGATTTATGTCTATTGACGTGAATACTTATTTCATTTAATTTCCTTTTTCTTTCTTATTAATTTATTTATTTGGATTTATTTCGTTTGTTTCAATGTTCTCAATGGTGTTTTCATGTTGTTGTGTTTCAGGGAAGAGTGGGGGTTGGGGGCCTTCCAGGGAGGGGGGTCGGGGTGCTGGTAGAAACAGCCGGACTCCGATCACCCATCTCTGAAGGGCACCCAGCCCCTATATTTTCTGTATATAAGTGTATTATATAAAAAAAAAAAAATGGGCCTTGTGTACCGAAACCCACAAACTTGTTCAGTCTGGTTTAATTAAGTGACGTAAAGAAAGTGTCACCTGGACACAGAAAATACGGATTGTAGTGAGTGTACTGAACTGTGACAGACAGAATGGTTCCACGCAGCTGTGTGAAATGGATTTGTATTACTGAGCTAAAACAACAAAAAAAACTATTTTTTTATATATTTTTTTTATATATTTTTTTGTAGTTTTGTTTTTTTTTGGAACGTGACGTGCAGAAACTATCGTAGACTTAACTCACACCCTGTTAATGGTGGCTATTTTGACTGCGACCCAGACAAATGTCGCACAGAGATTTTTTTGATCAAACTATATACGTGACAGGCAGCAAAAGACTTGGTTGTATTCAGTGACGTACAGAAAGTGTCACCTGGACAGAAAATACGGATTGGAGTGAGTGTGCTGAACTGTGACACACAGAATGGTTCCACGCAGCTGTGTGAAATGGATTTGTATCACTGAGCTAAAACAACAAAAAAACTTTTTTTTATATATTTTTTTTTGGTTTTGTTTTTTTGGGAACGTGACGTGCAGGAACTATCGTAGACCTAACTCACACCCTGTTAATGGTGGCTATTTAGACTGCGACCCAGACAAATGTCGCACAGAGATTTTTGGGATCAAGCTATACACGTGACAGGCAGCAAAAGACTTGGTTGTATTAAGTGACGTACAGAAAGTGTCACCTGGACAGAAAATAGTGAGTGTACTGAACTGTGACACACAGAATGGTTTCACACTGCTGTGTGCAATGGATTTGTATCACTGAGATATAACATTAAAAAAAGGGGGGTTATATATGGCGATAGCTGCACTACTAGTGCCAGCCAGCCAGCCAAGCCAG